>JAJHZJ010000521.1:0-105355 GCA_023548195.1 Bettongia penicillata ogilbyi | reverse complement strand
AGTTTGTTTTTCCAATGAGATATATCACATTGCCTTCTATTTATGTATTCTTTTGGTTTTGTTTTGCAATCCCTTGGTTTCTCATAAAGTCATTAGCTTCCCTCTGCTCCATTCTAATTTTTAAAGAACTATTTTCTTCAGTGAGTTTTGAACCTCCTTTTCCATTTGGTTAATTCTGCTTTTTAAAGCATTATTCTCCCCATTGACCTTTTGGGTCTTTCTCACCTTTTAGGTTAGTCTATTTTTAAAAGTGTTAATTGCTTCAGTACTTTTTGGGGGTCTCCTTTAGCGAGATGTTAACTCACTTTTCATGATTTTCTGGCATCACTTTCATTTCTCTTTTCCTCTGCCTCTCTTATTTGATTTTCAAAATCCTTTTTGGGCTCTCCCATGGACTGAGAGCATTGCATTTTTATTTTGGAGGTTTTGGATGAAGAAGCCTTGACTTTTAGGTCTTCCTCTGATGGCATGAACTGTTCTTCATTTGAAGGATGGAAGAAAATACCTCTTCACCAAGAAAGTAACCTTCTATAGTCTTATTTTTTTCCCCTTTGTTGAGCATTTTCCCAGCCAGTTACTTGACTTTTGAGTTCTTTGTCAAGAGGAGGGTATAGTCTGGGTAAGTTCTCAGTTCCTCTAAGGTGGCACAATCAAGGGAGAGGAGTTTACTCCTCTCCTATCCTGCACTCTGGTCTGGGAGTAACTTCAGTCACTCTTTTCTGAGAGTAGGATTCCCTCTCCAAAGCTTCTAACAGCTCCACCAGCCAATGTTCCTCCTCACCCCAGGGCCACCACTCGGGGCTGAGATTCAGATCAGGTCCTCAATTCCCCCAGGGTCTTTAGACCAGGGCTCCAACAAAGGAAGCTACCACTGCTTAGAGCAAGAGCTAGATTGTTATGTTCCCTTCTCCCTCAGGTGAAAGAGCTTTCTCACTGACTTTTGAAACTGTCTTTGACATTTGTGAGTTGAGGAATCTGAGACCTGCAGCTGTTCCCCATGGCACCTTGAAGCCTGCTCCAGTCCTGTCTTTGTGGCAGTGTGGCCAAGGCTAAACTGCATTCCACTCCGTGCCCAATATGACAGACTTTTTCTGTCAGTCTTCCAGACTGCCTTGGACTAAAAATCTCTTTCAGTCTGTCATTTTGTGGCTTCTGCTGCTCTGAAATTTGTTCAGAGTCAGGTATTTTATGGGCTGTGGGAGGAGAGCTTCTAAAGGTGCATCCTTCTACTCCATCCCCAAATTTGATTTTTATGATCTGAAATAATTCAACTCCTGAAAAAGATGAAGTAAAGAAATGTTTGGAAGAACCTTACATGATCTTTTCAATTATGTCAATAGATATCTTAATTCTTGATGATTTCAATGGAAAGGTAAGCACAGGATAACCCAACAGAAAACTATGTTGTATGATAGAATTTACCTGATTCAATCTCTTATCACCACTTATGTAGCCTGCTGTAATATGCCTCAAGTGTCTATCCTTCTCAACTCCATCATCCTCAAAATTGTCAAAGGGGTTTTCCTGAAGTATAAGCTGACTATATCAACTTCCCCACTCAATAAACTTCAATGGCTTCCCATCACCTTTAGGATAAAATACAAGCTTCTTTGTTTAGCTTTTAAAAACCTTCAAAACCTGATTATGATCTAACTTTCCAACCTTATTAGACATTATTCCCCACCCTACACTCTGAAGCTACAGCTTAAATACTTTGGCTACACGAAGAGAAGATGGGACCCAATGTAAAAGACCCTGATGTTGGGAAAGATCAAAGGAAAAAGGGGGATGACAGACTATGAGATGGATAGATTGGTGGAAATAAAGAATTTGAAGTTAGAGAGACTTCAAGAGATAATAGAGGATAGAAGGGCCTGAAATACTATGGTCTTTGAAGTTAAAAAGGGTAAAACATGACTGAACAACTGAAAAACAACCACCACACACTCTGTGGTTCAGTCAATTTGTTCTTCTTTCTGTTCTTCACATTTAGTGGTATGCTGAAGTCACTTCAGACTGATTCATGAGAGTCCACTGCTAAATTTTCAGTGTGAGAACTTGCACCTCAGAAACTGGCCAAATCAAGACTTTTTAAGTTGTGTTGTTGATTTCTAGATTTAAGAAAGGGATGAAAAAAATACTAATAATGCAGATTACACTTAGAAGTATATTATGAGTACTATTTTTTTCCAGACAACAGTTGTTAAACATTTACCAATATATCCCAGCTCACACATGGCATTCTGTTTCCCATCTCTTTTCCTTTATAGGGTGGTCCTAAATGCCTTGAATGAATTCCTACATTGCTTTCATCTCATAGAATCCCTTGTTTCTTTCAAAATTTTGTATAAGTGACCTATTCTACATTAGGGGACAACCAGGTAATTCAGTGGATAGAGTGCTGGATTCAGGAAGACCTAAAATCAAATCTGGTCTCAGACACTTACTAATTCTGTGACCCTGGACAATTCATTTACCCTATTTGTCTCAGTTTCCTCACTTGCAAAATTGAGATAATAATAACAATAATAGCATCAAGCTCTCAAGGTTGTTGTGAGGATCAACTGATATGATATTTATAAAGTGATTTGCAAAACTTAAAGTAATATATAAATGTGAACTATTATTATTATTAACTGTTTTTGTGTCATAGACCTCTTTAGCCATCTAGTGAAACCTATGGACCCCTAAGAAGATGTAATATAACATAATACAATATAACACAACATATAACATAATGTAATATAATATAATACAATGTAATGTAATATAATATGATATATATACACACACACCTACATACACACAAACATATAAACAGGTATTTAAAGCAAAAAAATAAAATGCAGGACCACAAAGGAAATGAATGATATTGAAATAGTTATGAAAAGGTTAAAAAAAACAAGTTTACAAAGTTCTGAACATTTTTTTTACTAGAAAAGTCATTCAAGAGCCCCCTGATCCTCCTTCAATTTACCCAGTATTTATTTTGTGTTTCTCTATGTACATGTTGTCTCTTCTTTATAGAATGTTATATCTTTTATTGCACTGAAGAGTATTTTATTTTTTCCCAGTTCCATGTCAAGAATATTTTTAGCATTCATTTTTACAAGATTTTGAGTTCCAAATGTTTCTCTTTCCTTCCCCTCCCCTCTTCCAAAAATGGTAAGCAGTTTGATAGAAGTCATATATGTGCTATCACATAAAATGTATTTTTATATTAGTCACAGTTGTGAAAGAAGAAACAAATCAAAAGAAAAAAATATGAAAAAGAATAAAGTGAAAAAAATGCTTCAGTCTGCATTCAGAGTCTATCACTGTTTGATCTGGATGTGAATAGCATTTTCCTTCATTAGTCCTTTGCACTTGTCTTAGGTCATTGTGTTGCTGAGAAGAGCTAAGTCATTCACAGCTGATCATCTCACAGCGTTGCTGATACTGTATACAATGTTTTCCTCATTCTGCTCATTTCACTTTGTATGAGTTTGTGCAAGTCTTTTCTAGGTTTTTCTGAAATCTACCTGTTCATCATTTCTTATTGCATAGAAGTATTCCATTACATTCATATACTACAGCTTGTTCAGTCATTCACCAATTAATGGGCCTCCCCTCAGTTATCAATATTTTGTCACCATGAAAGGAACTGCTATATTTTTGTTCATATAGGTCCTTGTCCATTTTTTTCTTATCTTTTTGGGAAATAGACATAGGAGTGGCATTACTAGATTAGAGGATGTGCACAGTTTTATAGACCTTTGGGTATAGTTCCAAATTGCTCCAACAATGCATTAGTGAACCAATTTTCCCACATCCTCTCCAACATTTATCATTTTCCTTTGCTGTTCTATTAACCAATAGAATATTATATTCTTGAGGGAAAATATTTTCATTTTTGTCTTGCACTTCCTAGTACCTAGCATGACACCTTGCACACAGTAGGCAATTAATAAATGTTTATCAATTGATTGCTTGAAAATGTATCACACAGGAAAATCAAAGCCAACAAAGAATAAATGACCTATATAGATATATATATGGTTCATTGACTATGTGTGTATCTATTTTGTCTCTTTTTCTCTCCCTTTCTCTACCTATGTGTGTGTGTATATCAGGGTAAAGAAATAAAAGAGGCCAAAGGCTTTTAGAATGCAGCATAAAACACCAATAAGACCACAGGATTTGTAGTTAAAGGACCTGGGTCCAAAACTCAAAGCCATTTAGTATCTTTGTCATGCTGGGCAAGTTATGAGACATCTCTAACATTCAGCTTCTTCCTCTGCAAAATGAAGCGGTTGAAGTAGACAGCCAGTGAGGTTCTTTCCAGACATAACCCTATGATACATATTCAGCAGCCTTAAACTTGAACATCATGAATACCTTCCTCAATAAGAGTCAGAACATATGACATGAGGTAAGTTCCAACCAGCACCACACACACAGGAGAAGAGAAGAATTGCAATTATTATGACTTAACTAAGAAATAATTAGGTGCTTGCATAGGAATCTTTGCAGAAACCTGGGCCTGTATAGTCCTTATTGCCATCTGGTTAGGAAAAAGAAAAAAACAAACTAAAGAAAGGATAAACTAAAAAAGGAGGCTTAGTGAGCAATTCATTATAACACCTTCCACCAAGGTTACCTCACTTTGTCTATTGAAAAGGGGCATATTGTAGATCAATATGGTATGCAGCAATAGCATAAATTATATTTTGATGAAATTCCACTTAATATTAATTTTCACCAAAAAGAAAGATAACTCATATTTATTGCACTTTAAAGTTTATAAAGCTTTTTACAAGTATCATCTTAGTTCATCCTCACAACCATCCTAGAAGGGTGGTGTTATTTATTCTTCTCATCTTACAGATAAGGAAACTGAGGCACAAAGAGATTAATGACTTGCCCAGGGTCACATAGCTAGAAAGTGCCTAGGCTGAATTTGCACTCAAGTCTTCCTCTCTCCAGAACCAACATTATCTCTATTATATGACCTATGTTCAAGTTTCCCAAATGAAAAGAAACTAACTGCAAACAGAAAGAATCAAATTATAGAATATTGTTTGAATGACATGTTGAGTCTAAAACTTGGGAATTAGACAAAAGGGAAGACATTAATTTTGACTGCCACGATTTCTTACAGAAGTTTACTTGGCAAAAGTTGCCACCGATGAGCAGAGCAAAAGAACCTAGAAAACTACTCCCCCAAAAAACACTTGATCTCCTTGCCAAGTAGGGAAACATGGCAGCCAAAGGTTTAGAGTGCAAGCAGGATTGCTTGCAAAATCTTAAAATTGAGGATGAAAGATTGCAAGCAATATTGACTTGCAAAATAGCAAAAGACAGCTGAGAAAAAAAAAGCCTATCCAGAGAATTTGGAAAGAGATCCAGCCAAGCCAGATCATCTTGAGAGGAAACTGGAAGGAAAACAAGAAACAGAAGGAAAATGGAGCAAGTCCACCAGTATTTCTAAAGTGACCTATTTCTCACCATTGTTGACAGAGAAAACACTACAGTTGGACCCTGCCTCATTAATGAACAGCATTCCATGTGAGAAGGTGGCAATGTCATTTCAATAGAGGATTTCAGCATAAGTAGTTGGACCCTTGGAAGTATATATAGTAGATACTTATGCTGCAGGAGACAATTTCAAAGGTGCTTAAGAATCCATTTTCTTGTCAGTTTTAATATCTATTAATACATTTTACTTTTACCTCACCTTCATTTCTGAATTTTTCTCATATTTCCAGTGTCCACCAACCACCTCAAGTGAAAAAAAATAAAAAAGAAGATGAACACAATAAAAGTAGACATCCATTTCCAAGTTTCCCACAGCATCTTGTTGAATCAGAGTTCTTCCCCAGGTAATCTGTGCTCTCCAGTTTATTGAACAGCAACTTAAATACCCAATTTCAAGATTTCTCAGAAAGAAAGATGTCAAAGTAATTGAAAATATCACGAACAATATTTTGCTCTCCCCAAAAAGGACTGAGAAATCACCACTAACCATGGATCCATATATATATATATGTGTGTGTGTGTGTGTGTGTGTGTGTGTGTATGTATGTAGTATGTATATATGTATGTATGTATGTGTATATATATGTATATATGCTCATTTCTATAAGTCTTCCCAAGAATGCTATAAGCATCAAGGCTTTCTTGATGAAAGTAGAACAAGTAGATTTCTATTGTGTGGTTGTGGTTGGTCTTTTATATGTGTTACATTCATCAAAGACTAAATAAGATAGACCAAGGAGATAATTTTGATCAATGATCCACTAAGTACTACCATTCAGCAAGGTATAAAATAGGGTCACAAAGGTGAACATTAAAAATGCTCTGAAAAAAAGAATATAAAGGATTCTTCATTAATGGCAAATTTCTCTGAATGATTCTGTTACAAAAAGATAGATTAATTGGATTGAGTTCCAGAACACTACAAAACTCTTATTGTAAAATCCTCAGTAATTTTAAAAAAATGTGTCACACAGGAAAATCAAAGGCAACAAAGAACACATGACCTATAGGTGTATATATGGTTCATTGACTATGTGTGTATCTATTTTGTCTCTTTTTCTCTCCCTCTCTCTACCTATGTGTGTATATATCAGTAAGCATCCCAACATACACAAAGGAGCCTGCTATCATAGGTTCTTTGATCTGCTTTTCTAAAAGAAAAGGCAGTTTTTGAGGGGTTAACAACCACTTTAATCAAGCGCATGTATCATTCCTTTTATTGAGTATATATATATATATATATATATATATATATATATTATGATATATATATTTTATTGAGTATATATATATATATTATTCCTTTTATTGAGTATATATATATATGATATATATATATATATATATATATATATATATATATATATATATATCATTCACCTAGTTCAGGGAGTCAGCACCCTGAACTTCAAAGAAAATATAGAGAAATCAAAGAGCAACAGACATGACTTCCTCTGCCTGACCATCAACAGATTGGTTCAACTGTCTGACCACAGTTCCCAGAGAGAGAGGCACTGACGTTTGGGTTTTCCAATCCAGGGGCCTCCTTAGTGGCCACACAAACACTTCCAATCAGTAAGCTCCAAACTAAAACCTCAACTCAGAATATTTATACTTTTTTTTAGAGCCAGAGGGCATCACAACCCTTGAGAATCAGTGCCTCATTAATAAAAGCCTTGGGCCTTCCCACAAATCTTCCTTAATCAAACTCCCCTTAATGAGTAGTCCCCTTAACAGGTGGGGAAGATCTTTAATCACATTAAAATAATTAACAATACAAATACATATACTGTTTCTGGTTAAAGAAACTCTTCTTCATGCCTAGTAAAGACTCTTGATTGATAAAAGCAAGATTCAATCAGAAGCACTTGATTATGCCAAAAAACAGCAAAAGATCCTATTTGGCTTGCCATTACAGTATGTGACTCCATACACATATAAAGAGAGAGTATTATATTATATGTAATATGTAAAATATGACTGATAGGTGGCAGAGTGTATAAAGTTCTGGATCTAGAGCCAGAAAGAGCCAAGTAAAAATCCAGACTCCAATACTTGCTAGTTATGTGACCCTGGAAAATTCACTTAACCTCTGTCTCTCTCAATATTTCCAACTATAAAATAGGGATAATAATAGTACCTACCTTACAGAGCCATTTTGAGAATCAAATGAGATAATATTTGTAAAGTGCTCAGCACAGTGACTGGCCCATAGTAATTACTATAAAAATGCTGTTATTAAATACATAATATATATAATACATGTGCATGTTACACACATTATATGTGTATGTATTTGTGTGTATGCATATGCACACACATCATACACAGGATGTCCCAAAATGTTTTTTTGTAATTTTAAGATATGGAGCTTAAAACTACAGACTTTTGGGACACTTTGTATATTACATACATACATACATACATAGTACGTATGTATTAGACAAGTATGCTGTATCAGATATAACAGTGAATTGAGTGCAGAATTGAGTATGAGGACAAAGCAGTTTTGTGTTTGCAGGATTGTCAAGTTGCCCTCAGGTTGTTGTGACTTCTCTGGGGTGGGGTTCTTGGCAATGATACTGGAGTAATTTATCATTCACTTCTCTAGTACATTTTACAGAGGAAGAAACTGAGGCAAAAAAGGTTAAGGGACTTGCTCAGGGTCACACAGAGAGTAAAATAGCAAGGCTGGTTGCAATGTCTGAAGAGCGTAGAGGGCTTGTACAAGAAATATTGTAAAGTAAAACCAGTAGGTTTTAGCAGCAGACTAGATATTGTGGGCGAAAGAGAGTGAGGAATTGAGAATAATTCCTAGGTTGTGAGCCTGGCTGACCAGAAGCGTGGCTGTGCCCTCAACAATAATAGGGAAGTTAGGAAGGGAGAAAGAGTTTGTTTGTTTTGAGGGGGGAGAGGAAGATAATGAGCTTTGTTTTGGATAGGTTAAGATGTCTAAAGGATATCCAGCTTGAGATGTTCAATTGGCAGGTGGAGACGAGAAACTGGGAGCCAGCAAAGAGCTTAAGACTGGAAAGGGCAATGTGAGAATCAGCGGCAGAGACGATAATTAAATACATGGGAGCTGATGACATCAAGTGAAATAGTATAGGGAAGGAAGAGCAGGGCCTGGGACTGCGCTCTCTGGTTAATTGGCCCGACCCATACCCTCTTCATGATCTACCCTTATTTAACTACTGCTGTATGACACACACACACACATACACATACACACACATACATACACATACACACACTCACACATACACACACATACACAGACACATACACACACTCACACATACACACACTCACACATACACACACATACACACATACACACACTCACACATACACACACATACACACACATACACACATACACACGCACACACACACACACACACCCTTCATCTCCCAATTCTATACTTTTTCATTGCCCATCTCCCACATCTGGAATGCTCTCCCTCCTCACCTCCACAAGATTACTTTTCATTTGCATGGTATACATCTTGTATGGAAGGGCCAGCTAGGTGGTGCAGTAGAGTGAGGCCAGGTGTTTACTAACTAGGTGACATTGGAGTGAGGAGCACCCAAGTTCAAAACCAGTCACACCATGTGCTACTTCAGCAAGTCACTTAACCTGTATGCCTCAGTTTCCTTGACTATAAATGAGGGTAACAGCACCTACCTGACCAGTTTGTTGTGATGGTCAAAGGAAACATTTGTTAAGCACTTAGCACAATGCCTGGAACAAAGTAGGAAAAGACTTATTCCCTCTCCCTTCCCCTTCCCTCACATATACATGGTTATTTTGATGTTGTCTCTTTCACCAGAATATGAATCCTTGGAGGAAAGGGGCAATGTCTTTGCCATTCTTTTATTCCTGGCTCTCTAAATTGTGCTTAATAAATGCTCGTTGACTGACTGACTGACTGCCCTATCCCTCAGGATATGCACAAGAATTTTTTTTAAATGAAATTATGCTTACCAGTTTGTCAAATGTATAAATAAAGTCTTAAAAGTTTAATTTCTTTGTTTTAACAGTGAATAAGAAAGTAACTACTTTTCGAAAGAAACTTGTGCTGAGAGCATTTTGAAAATGGATATTTGAAAATATTTCCATTGCAATGTTACTTTTTTGTTGTTGAAAATTGTGTAAATGCTTCACCTACAGAAAACTTTTGTATCTTCACACTTAAAATATTTAGGAAAAGTGTTTTCTAATTCATTAAAAAGCTTTCAGAATTAAGAGTATCAGTGAGTTTTTGAACCTATTGGTTTAAAAAAAAAATGAAAATACAGCACCTTCTAATTAGTTTATATAAACTAATGAATTGAGCAAGATCAGGAAAGGTTGGGATTTACTGGCAGAATTAAAAACAACATTCTGCATAATTAGAAGATAGAATTGAAAAGGGTGTGCCATGATTTAGTAAGTTCACCCAGCAATAAATTCTTCTATTTATTATCTACATATCTTCTGGGAGTCTTTTCAGTGATGACAGTCCTTTAAAACAATTATAGCAGTAAATTAAACTTAATCCAGATAGCCAAATCATCATCATGAAATTCTTAAACTTAGATTCTCATGAATAATAAAGTATATTTCTATCATATTATTTTTACTAAAATTATTGACAATAGTTTCAATAAGGACAAAATGTTTTGTACCACTCATAAATAACATTTAAAATATCTTAAATACTGTCTTTATTTTTCTCATCTTTTTATTGGTTTTTGTATGTTTTATAATGTACATGATATATTAGCAGAGAGTACGAGTAGAGGAGGTACATGGGGTACACACTCAAAAATTCTTTACTGATATGGGTAAACAATCAGAAAAATTTAACAACCATTGTTAGAACAGCTATGATGTAAGGAAAAGCTAGAGATGCCCAGAAATTTACAAGAGGCAAAATCCACGAAAGAAATCAACAATACAATCCATGAACATCTGTTGGAGCTCTCTTCTCTGTCAAATGCAGAGCGGCCAAAAATTTATTGACTTGCTTTAATGATAATATCATTCTTTAAAACCAATGGGAGGGGGTGGGGCTTTATTCTAGATCTAGTTGTCTCCAACAAGAAGGAACTGGTTATTTGGGGCAGATATGATGGGAAACCTTCAAAGAAGTAAATACTTTATCTAGGTTTTCTATTAGAAAGTAGAGCACAGTCTGGCTTTTTCTGCAGATTTTAAGACAGTTAATTCCAAAGCATTTAGTGAAAGGATAAGTAAAATCTTGTGTATTCAGTGCTACAGAAGTCTGCTCAGAAGGGCTATGAAATTGCAAGAATAAAATTCTAAAGATATGTAAATAATTCTTATGAAGAAAAAAGCAATAATTTGTCTATCTATAGAAAGTGATATGTAGTCAATGACCAAAGAACTCAAATTGAATTTTCCAAAGATAAATACAGAACATGGAAGCAAGCTATCGGAAAAGGAATACAAATGAATGCCAGAGTACTGGAAGAATTGCATAAGGAGCTAAAGCTCAAAATAAGCTAATGATGGCAAAGAGAGATAAAGATAGTAAAAGGGGGGAGTAATTTTAGCTATAATAGGTAAAAGATGATGACTAGATCACTACTCAGGTGAATGGATGACGCAGAAAAGATGGAGCTTCTCGGTCTGATTTTGCTTGATGCAAAGAGGACTGATCTTTAGTCTGGACAGGATGGGACCATAATGGCAAATAAATAAGCAAAGGAGATTGAAAACTCCTTGCTGCCCTGGAAGAGTTCAAGTCTCTAGATCCAAGAGAACTTGGTTATTGAAAGAACTGGAAGATGTAGTCAGTTTCAGGGATCATGGAATGAATATGGAAAAATGGAAGAGTGGCCACTGGTTTCAAGTAGGGTAAAACTATCCCAATTTTTAATAAAGGAATACAATCAATTATGCAACCTATAAACCTATTAACTCAACTTAAATTTCCATCACATTCTAAAATGGATTATTAGAGGAGAGATTTTTGTTGTTGTGGTTCGGTCATGCCTGGCTCTTTGTCAAAACTCCATTTGGAGTTTTCTTGGCAAAGATATTGGAGTAGTTTGTCATTTTCTTCTCTCACCCATTTTATAAATAAAGAAACTAGGGCAAATGGAGTTAAGTGACTTGCCCAGGGTCACACAGCTAGGAAATATTTGAGGACTGATTTAAACTGAGGTTGCCCGGAATCTAGGGCTGGTACTCTAACTACTGAGCCACCTAGTTGCCCCAAGTAGTTTCAAGAAGCAAATTTAGGCTTGATGTTAGGAAAATACTTTCCAGTGGTGAAAGCTACTTAAGACTGAAATGGGTTGCCTTAGGAAGTGAGTACCAGCCCTGGATGTTTTTCCTCAGTGCAGGTACTGAAACAAAGGCTTATGGATGACTCTATATGCTTAGAGGAGATCTTGTTCAGGTATTGGTTGCACTAGAATGTCTCTGAGGTCCCTTCCAAATCTGACACTGACTCTGTGAATATGAGAAAGTATGAGGGATTGTGTGTACCAGTAAAAAAAGGGTCATTTATTCATCTAAGACTCTAAATATTCATGAGTTCCATTCATTTCAGTCTGTATGTAAAGAACACGTTAAGGGTGTGTAAGATTAGTAGAAAGGGAATCTGACAGCATTTGATTCATCAGTAACTAATATAAGGGATTCTTATACGAATCCCTTATCTAGAAAAAATGCTAATTTGAAACAAATACGGAGGCAAAAGATTTTGTCAGATCTACACCTAGATAGATCAATAAATTCCATCTCCAAACATGTTTGCTGTCATGTTTACACTTGCCAGAACATATTCTTAAATCCTTCCTGCTTACCTTCTCATGTCATTATAACACAGTCTGCTTCTATTGTGAAGCTCCTCACAAGAAATCTCTTTTTCTTAAATGAAGAGATTGACAAAGTTCTCTGCATTTGACTCAATGGTACTTTAAAAAATAATAAATGACATCATTTCTGGATTGATCTAAAAGGCAAAATTAGTATGGTTCTGAGCAAAGGAAAGTTTCAGATATCTGTAAAAAAAAGAATACAATTTATTTTAATCAAGTATTACTTTATCCATCATCTTGGTAGTAATAAGATTATAGTTCATTGTTTCATGATGCTAGGTGGCAAAGAGAAATGCCTCCTCTGAATCATAAGTGGGTATGGAACAGACTCACTCTCTGGAGCTTTTTCCACTTTTGTCATAATGTTTATCTCATCCTTAGAATACTCTTGAACTTCCCTAAAGATAGTAATAATTAGTTTGTCACATGGATCCAGGCACAGCTGCCTGGAAGGATTAACATCAGGAAACAGGAAACTTAGAGGGCCTGCTGTGCATACTTTCTGCCCTTCAAAATCAACTCCAAACCAACCATGGAAAGCCACTGTCTAAGAATTACACCAATGGGCCTTGTCGAGCAATCTCCTTTTGTTGGTCTAGCTTCAAAATTACTAGAATGGTTTTGGAAACCAGACCAGAGACAACATTAACGTTGAGAATCCTGCCAGGTCCTCACACAAGTTTTTAACATCAGCCACTATATTTGGTACAGATGAAAGAGGAATGAGAGGCCTGTGGAAAATATTAGTATTGCAGTTGCAGATTTTCCTGTACATTTCAGGCATTCTGTCTTATGTAATGTTATGATAGTATAAAGTGACTATTGTCTCAAGTGTGCATGCCAAACACCTAGGGACATGTCAAACCATAGATTTGGAACCCAAAAGAAAAAGGCAAGGAATTGAAACAGTAAGAGAATTAGGAGATTTTTCCTTCCCAAAAATCCTGCATCATCTGAGTAATAGAAGAGATGTATTTTCAAAGATTTGAGGTTCTCCTCTAGTCCAGTGATGGGCTTAACAGGAAAAGGGAAATGAAATTAAATGAAAACAGGTTTGGAAAAAAAAAGTAGGTATCAGCCAAATCAATGTCCAAAAAAAGTTAATTATATCCTTGGTAAAAGGACAGTTCAAAATGTAATCCATCAGGAAAAAAAAAAATATGGTCCAAAATATTCCTTGAAAGGGAATCCCAGTGTAAGAATTAGCTCCAACTTTCATGGCAGTAATTCCCAGGTCCTCTTCATCTACCCATTAGGCACAAACATTCCAATGAAACTTCCCAATTTGGCAAACTGAACAGCACGTAGAATGGGGGTGCCCTGCAGAACAGCTCTCTGCTAAGTGTTGCCACAAATGAAAGCAAGAGAATCCAACAGGAGTTGTTCCATAAATGTTACTTGAATACCCACGGGACCCATAACCCTAAATTCAGAGCGGGGCCAGTTTCTGGTTGTCAATCCTAACCATGTTGTTAGACTCCCATTGTGTCTTTGATCTCTCTTTACTGTAGTAGCCCCATGGTCCTTCGTGTTGACAGTGGCACAGTGAGATGAATGTGACAAAAAGGCGCAATTCCAACAATTGTTTTCTGTGTGAGTTCTCAGAATCTGAGTTCAAATTCTGCGTTCCCGCTCTTGGAGACTTAATGGAAAGGCAACAGACAAAGAGATCTGAGTAGGATCCTCAGCATTGTGGGGACAGTAATGGTCTATTAGACTCACAAATGAAAAAAATTCATACACATACACACGCTTATTGATCCTATCTATATTATGTCTATGCTATGTGTCCATGTATTATATAAAATTATATATCCATATCCTACATATATATAATATCTATATCTGTTTATCCATCCTTCTATCTCTCTATCTACGGACTATTTTTGTTCTTTCTCCCTCCAATCACCGTTAACTAGTATGACCTCTGGGATTCACTCTTACTCATCCCAGTTAATTTTCTCATCTTTCTTGTCCCACAACAGAATTCTGCTGCTTTCATCAGTTACTTCCAGGATCTCTTTCTAATTTAGATAGATCCAAAGACTTCTTTTTGGATATATATAGTTCATTCATCTTACTTGTTCCTTTCCTTTCTTCCTTCCTGCTTTATTTTATGAACCTTTAAAGTTTGCATATCAAACAAATAGCATAAAACATTATATAATATAAACCAAAAGTATCAAACGTATGACTACATGTGGCCTACGCTACTTTCAAGCGTTGTCCAAAGCAAATTAAATTATAGCAGGGCAATATTTAATAAAGTAAATAAAAATACAATAAAACATAGAAAATATTGGTGTGGGCTTTTCTAAGTCAAAATGTGGTCTGCCAGGATACTTACATATGGTTTAGCACAGAAAGATTTTTGCTTGAGTTTGACACCACTGATGTAGACTCCATGCCAATTTACCAATGACCTATAATCCTACTGATGTTGGTGCTTTTCTCAACCCCTGCTCATCTTGAGTGATTTTTGCCTGTGTGCTCCTACAAAAATCTGTCACAGGATGTCTACCTAATCTGCTGGCTGTCTTCCATATGTTTTCTTGACAGTACAAGCCTAACAATATAGCATGAAAGCTGTTCTCTGATTATTTCTGGCTTTTTTTTTTTTTGCAGGCAATCGGGGTTAAGCTTCTTGCTCAGTGTCTCAAGCTAGTAAGTGTCTGAGGCTGAATTTGAACTCAGATCCTCCTGGCTACAGGGCTGGTGCTCTGACTACTGCACCACTTGGCTGCCTCTATCCATGATTCTTGTTAAAGACCAGTCCATCTTCTTTTCCAGTCACATATTTATCAGATGATGTCATTTCTCCTGTATAATTTATGCCACTTAATTTCGAATGTGTATTTTATGCTTATTTAAATCTATAATTTAAAATGACACTTCTATTTGTTTTAAATTTATTGAAATCTACTCATGTTATCATGAACCCCATCTCTCTACTATTTTAAGTAATCCTTAATTGTAATTATTTGGGCATTGTAAATTTCAGTGATGCAAAGCCAAGAGTGTGCTAAAATTTTCAAAAGACTGAGAAAAACTACATGCACAACTTGCTTTTTGGTTCAATTTACATTGTTAACATTTTTTCCATCATTTTCTTAAGTCTGGATAAACCACAAAACAATAAAACAAGCAATTTGCCAATTTTTCAGGTGAAAATACTCACCCTGAAGTTTTGACAATTGGCTCTCATGAGTTGGTTTGAGCTAGCTCCAGCACACCACTGTTGATGTGCAGTGTCTGTCCCAAATAGATATACTGAGAGATGAGCTCTATGGGATGTCCACTTGATAGCATATCACAATCTGAACAATAAGTAATTTTACTCCAATTCTGTAGAATCTTTTAAATGATTACAGATTTCATTTATTAAGTAAGCTCTACAATGTTAGGAATTTTTAATGTTAGTAATTATAAAAATATCATCTAAAAGTACTAGGACCTTGCCACCTATAGAGAATCCCTCCTTGGGAATCTCCTCTCAGATTTTCCTTTGAGTGCGTCTATTTCCTCTCTCTCTCTAGTTTTCAATGTCTTCTGAGCTATTGATTTCTTCCCTGATACCTTCAATCATGCCCAAATTTCTTCCATCCTTAAAAAAATCTAACCTGACTCCACCATCCCTTAAGCTATTTCCCTATATCTTTCCTTCCTTTAATACCCAAACTTCTAAGGGAGAAAGTCGGTCTCCACATTTTCATCTCTTGTTTACTTCTTACTCATGAATAATCTGACTTCTACCATTCTAGGTGGCACAGTGGATAGAGTGCTAATCCTAGAGTCCTAGGGTTCCTAGAGGAAGATTGATCTTGAGTTCAAATCTGGCCTCAGACATTTACTAACTGTTGACCCTGGGCAAGTCACTTAACCATGTTTTCCTCAGCTTCCTCATCTGGAAAATGAGCTGGAGAAGGAAATGACAAAGCACTTCAATATCTTTGCCAAGGAAAACCCCATCAAGAGTCAGACACAATGAAGAGAAACATCTAACTGAAACCATTTTCTTCAAAGTCACCAGTGATTGCTTAATTGTTAAATCCTGTAGTCTTTATCAGTGTTTGTCATTCTCAGCCTTTCTGTCGTAATTGACCACACACCTCCCATGAATATTTTCTCCTGTTGTGGTATTTATGACTATTCCTATGTAAAAAAACAACTTTGTCAGTTATTTTTGCAGAATTATCATCCATGTGTTATGTGAGGATGTACCCCAGGGCTCTACGTTGAGTTTTCTCCTCTTATCTCTTTGTATTCTCTCTCTTGTAATTCATCCACTCTTACCTATTCAACTATTAAATGTATACTGATGATGCCTAGATCTACATATCACTAGTCTCCTGAACTCCAGTACTGCTTTCCATGCTTGTGGACAATTCTCCTTAGATTCCCTACAGATATCTGCAACCCAACTTGGCCAAAACTAACCCTATTTCCTTTCCCCAAAATTTTCTCTCTTCTTGATGCCCCTATTTCTGTTGGAGATACCAACATTCATCTAATCACCTAGGCTCATAAGCTAAGTAGGAGTCATCCCTAATCCTTCATACTCACTTGTCCCCATATCTAATCAATTTCCAAAGCTGGCCAATTTGACCTCCATGATATTTTTCCATCCATCCCATTCTCTCCACTTACAGAGTCTTGACTCCAGTTCAGATCTCATCTCTTAGCTGGTGAGGCAGCAGACTCCTGAACTCTATGATCAAAATCTTTCCCATCCTTAATCAATCCTCTACACAGTTGCCAAATTAATATTCTTAAAGCACAGGTCTAACAATATTACTCCCATACTCAAGAAATATCAATGACTCTTCATAGCCTTTAGATACAAAACAAACTATTTTTGCCCAAATAGTTATTAAATTAACTATACCCTTTGACCCAACAGTACCACCTCTTGATCTATTTCTGCAGATAATTAGGAAAAAAGACAAAAAGAACTTGTATGTTTTAAACATAACTCTCTGTGGTAGCAAAGAATTGGAAATTTCAGGGATGCCCATTAATTGGGGAAAGGCTAAACAAGTTGTGTTATATGATTGTCATGGAATATGACTGTGCTATAAGAAATAATGAACTCAGTGATTTTAGAAAAACAGGGAAAGACTTCCACAAAATAATGATGAGTGAAATGAGCAAAACCAAGAGAACACTGTATATCATAACAGCAATATTGTTTTAAGAATGACTTTGAGCCAATAAGTTATTAACTTAACTATAAAGTATATATGAAGGAAGATACTATGTGCATCCAGAGAAAGAACTGACAAATAGAAGCATGCATAGAAGAATTTTACATATATACATATACATACATACATATGTGTGTGTATAAATACATATTTTGGTCTAATGGCAGCCATCTCCAGGGTGAGGTGGGAGAGGGAAGGAAAAAATAAATTTACATGATAATCTCATTGTATATTTGAAGGAATAGCAAATTGTACATAGTAGATTTGCAGTTTCGTGTGCAATCCTCTTTTTAATTGTACTATATTATGGAAATGCTTGTTTTATTCCATAAATTAAAAATAAAATTAAACTTCTGTCATTTTAAACTCTGAATAATGTGACTGCTTTTTCAGTCTTGTTTTACTCTTTTTTCCCCTCAATGCATTTCATGTCATAGACTAGAAGTGGCAAACACACAGTCTGCTCCCACCTCAGACCTGAGATCTCAGTTGAAGTTCAGATTATTAGTGCTGTCAGTTATTTTGCAGTAATGTCTGACTCTTGAAGCTCCCATTTGAGATTTTCTTGGCAAATATTCTAGAGTGATTTACTGTTTCCTTCTCATTTTACAGAGGAGGAAAGTGAGACAAATTGGATTAAGTGACTTGCCCAGGGTCACACAGGAACAAATTAAAGTGCCAGCCCAAGTACAATCAAGACCAAATTAAAATGTAATTAGGAAATATTTAACAAAATAAATATAAATGCAATGAGTATAGATAATGTTAATATGTTATTTTCTAGGTCAATAGGCAAAGATCCTTATATACAGTGGTGTCCATTTCTACGTGTCTGACATCACCATTCTAGATACACTTGAACAGCTTCCTACTGTTCCCCATATGTGAATATGGTCACCTCTGTCTTTCGGAACCTCTATTTTCCCTCAGGACTAAGCTAATCTACTACGTCCTTTGAGAATCCTTTCCTGATTCATTCTTCCCCAGTTGCTTTGCTGGCTCATCTTCATAAGACTTTGTCGGCCATGCCATAGACAACTCATCACCCTGGAAGTTCACTCCACTTCTGGACCACTCCTCAAACTGGAAGAACTTTTGATCACTGAAATCTTGCCTTCTGATTGGCTGCTTCTTCCCATACCGTATCACTGAAGCATCGCCTTCCTATTGGCTGCTTCTTCCCATAACTTTCCATTTAAGGTGGAGGCCAAAGATGCCTTCATTCCTCTCCAGGCTGCACTACTGACTCATCTACATCAGATTCCTTCTACCGTATCCCAATGGCCAGTATCTTTGTCTTCAGCTTCCCTTTCAGTTCCTATTTATGTGTTCCTTTTCCCCGTTAGAATGTTAGCTCTTTGAAGACGGGGCTGTTTCTGATTCTGCTTGTATCCCTACTATTTAGCACTGTGTGTTGCACATAGTAAGTGCTTAATAAATGTTTGTTGACTGAAATGGGTGAGGGAATAAACATTTACAAAGCACCTACCACGTGCCAGGTACTGTGCTAAATATTTTACAAATATTACCTCACTTAATCCTCACAAAAACTTTGTGGGGCAGGTGCGCTTTTTATCTCTATTTTATAGTTGAGAAATGGGCAAGTGACCTGTCCAGAGTCAGACAGCCAGCACCTAAGGCTGAATTTGAACTCAAGTCTTCCTGACTCCATGTTCATCATTCTAACCACTGCACTACTTAGCTGCCCTGAAACCTCAAGTCTTTTTCAGACAAATCTACTAGAGACGTTGATTTTTTTAACCAAAGCATACTTAATATTTCTCCCTACTGAAGTTCTTTTTATTTGGCTCAGTCCAATATTCTAGCATGGCAAGATCTTTTTAGCCCATGAATCTGTCATCCAGGGTGTTAGCTACCACCATCTAGCTATGAATAACTTTCGAATTTGATGATCATTTGATCTATGCTTTTATTCAAGTCACTGATTAAAAATGATAAATAGATGGAGAATTGCTGCAAAGTTAATACTGAAACCAATAACAAATATTCTGAAAATAGCCCAGCACCCAGTTCTAAATCAATCTAACAAGCATCATTTTCTAGTTGATGTATCTGTATCATTTTCATAAAAATAATATGAAACATTTTTGCAAATGATTGGCTAAAATTCATGTAAACCATGTCTTGAGCATTCCTCTAACCTATTTCAGTAACTTTCAAGAATTGAAAATTGAAAGAAGTCTGACATGTCTCTTTCTTAATGAATCCATGTTGTCTCTTTCTTATTAATGATTTCTTCTCTAGATAGATTCACTAACCCTCTCCTTAATGATCTGTTCTAAATTTTTCCCAAGAATTAAAGTTGAGCTGGTTTGCCATCCCTGTTCTCTTCTCTGTTTTGAAAATTGAGGTGACTTGTCATCCTTCATTCCTATGATACCCCTTCTCTCTTTTTTCTTTTGTCAGTTTTATTTTCATTTATGCCTTTACTTTCTACAACACATGAATTTCTGAATCAATCCTTCTCCCATTCCCTTACCTAGGGATCCATCTTTTGTAATAAAGGTTAAAAAAGAAATTGGGAAAATGCACCTAAATATTCATTGTGTCTGACAATATATGCAATATTCTACAACATAATTCCCCTCTTCTGCAATGAAGGAAGGGAGATACATTTTCTCAGCTCTTTTCTAGGACCAAGCTTGGTCATGATAATTACAGTATTTGTCATTCTTTCCATTTGTTTGTTTGTTTTCATGTGGATATCATCTTCCTGGTTCTGCTTATTTCACTTTGCAACAGTTCATCAAAGTCCCCTGATGCTTCCAGGATTTTTCATATTCATTGCAACACTTGACAGATGATTATTACCTATATTACCTTGGGCAAATCATTTAAAATCCCTTCTTCTCATGCTCTCTGTCTATATAATGAGGAAATTGGACTACATAGTCTTTGAGGTCACTTACAGTTCTAGATCTATTATCCTTTGAGTATTTTTGATTTTTCATATTTCACTCATAGTGATTCAGCAAGTGTATCTGCCAGTTCTTTTAATACACAAATGTGTTATTAATCTAGAAGCAATCGAGGTGATACAGAAGATAGAGCACTGTACTAAAAGTCAGGAAGACCTGAATTCAAATGTAACTTCACATACTTCCTAATTGTGTAACACTGAACAAGTTGAAACTTCTGCCTGCCTCAGTTTCCTCATATATAAAATAGGAATAATTATAGTCCCTGCTTCCCAGGATTGCTATGAGGGAACAATGAGATTATATTTGTAAAGTACTTTATAAACCTTAAGGCATCACATAAATGTTATTGTTGTTTTCACCACTGTCATCATTATTTTTAAACTCTGGGACAAGGGACTTGAATACAACAAGGGGAACTAGATCTCTCTTATTATCTTCATACTGTTCCAGCAACCTCCCTTTAGTCATTGTTCTGTCATTATCTGTGTAGAGAAAACAGAAAAAAAAAATAGAATTGGCTGACTCTACTTTCTCTGTATTGGATAGGACCATCCTACCCACACTGAGCAGTGGTTCTGCACATTCTCTTTTACCCAATATGGTTTTGTTTTAGTCTTTATTTTATACATAGACTTAGCTTCTTTCACCAAAACTGTAGCTCTCTTGATACTTTCTTTACTGTGCCATGCTCTTATGACTGTATGTACTAATGTACTAATATATAAGATCTATTGATTGTTCATCTAACTGAATTTCATCATCTGGACAAGAAGCCTTCTTTATCTGCTTGGTCGTGGGTTTTCTTGTCTTTCTGACCAGTCTCAACTCTTTTCAGTGGTTACAAATATTCTAGGAGACTACAGTGTTACAGAGCTTGATGCAATCAATATTGATGAGGAAGATATTTATAATTTTATTTTATTGCATGTCATATCATCATAATTAATACCACCATTAGAATATAATTTATACCACCATTAGAATATAATTTATCTTTATAAGCCAAAGAGTGGTAAAATTGTGTTTTCCTGCTTTCATTAAAATTTAAGAAAGATATCCACATTCTACTATACTTGGGTACAAAGATGTTTTTGATTCATTTTAAATTAGGTAGCCACTTTGTCCTATGTCACTACTCCATGTCTTATTAACCTAGCCCAGGGATGGGGAAGCTGAAGCCTTAAGGTATTTTCCTATAAAATTTGGATTCAGTCAAAAGTCTTGACTTAAGGATTTAGAAGGCCACATGTGACCTTGAGGCTGCAGGTTCCCCACCACTGACTAGCCTTTAGGGCCTTTTAAATTTTATTTTACTTTATTGCATAAAATGGTATTCAAAATTTTGCAGCTTTATTAAAGGCAAAGGTTCAAGATTCTCACTTCAAATTTACTAATTTAGTTTAGTTTTATGCTTTATGTTTTTTTTTTTTAAAGTCCCTTCCCACTATCTTAGAGTAATGCGCAGTATCTCTGCATCCTAACAGGACAAAGCTCTCCACGTCGTTAGATTTCTTTCACTGACTCTTTTGTATCCTTCATGTCTGAATAATATGTAGCCTGTGCAGGCCACTGGTGCTAACTCTGTGATTTTAACCTTCATGTGCCTCTATTCACCCACCTCCAAAAATGTGGGAATATCTCACAATGGCCATACTGAGGATTAGCCAGAGTCATTCACATGTTTTTGAGAGCTTTAAATGACTGCTCCCTTGAGATTGTGAAGTATTCACACCACATCTGAATGTTTGTACAATAGCATAGCATTGCTCGAGCCTCAAAATGGGTGGGAGGGAGGGTAGTGGGGAGGGGGTGGTCTCATTTTGGCCTGCTGCTTTGTTTCCAAATTCAACATATCATAGTCCATTACTAGCCATAGCATGGGGAAAGAACTTCAAAGTGAGAAAAGGTAAAACAAAATGTCAACCTCCAGAACACTTTAAATAGCTACTTTTTTTTAAAGGCTAGGAGTGGTAAACCACTGGATGGAAACTGTGATCCAGGGAACTATAGGCAGGATTGGGAAAAGGGGAAAACCTATGTTTTCCTCATACTTAGAGAGAACAGAATTTTCCTTTACCTTTTATTGAAATTTAACAGAAAACAAAAATTCTTTTCATTTTAAGAGCCTCTTTCAGTAAGTTCATTTCATTGCCCTTGAGAGATGATTAATGGTTCATGCTCTAGAATTTGCTAGAAAGAAAGGCACTGGAAATCGTTATCATGTGGAAGTGAAAAAAAATGAATGAGGTGCTTGGGCAAGGTATTCATCTGACTTTCCATTGAAGTAAATTACCAATGCTACCTGAGTATAAAGAGCAAAATTGCAGCAATTCTCTGAATAATTGAGAAGTTTTGCTTCAGTGGCTTACATTTTTCAAGCAGAGGTGTTTGTGGATTTCCTTTTTCTTGGGTAATCTACTTGCCTCAGTGCTTCTCTGTAATTTGCACATGGAAACCCAACATCAAAGAATATAATTTTAGTGGCCAAATGTTGTGGTTAGGTTCAGGAACTTTAGCAGCATGGGGTTGACAAGCGTCGTTAACTAGAGCACAGGTGCTATTTTAAAAATCACGCTTTCAAAAAAATAAAAACACAACATCTGCTTGTTGTCAGATCACATAGGGGATTCTTGTCCATCTATGTCTTTGGCTAAATAGCCTCCGAGGTCTTCTGGGATTCTGTTCTTCTGTGATCCTGACACCTATACTAGGATGCTACCACTGTCTTTAAGTGCACAAGCAAGCAATTTGAAATGTTTATAGACAGATAAGGACCTGAGTGTGCACATAGACAGTTTTTTTTTACTGTTTTCTTCAGTGTAGCAACTACTATTGTTTTTTTTGTCCTTTATTTTCAAAGACAACCAATGACGTCACAGGGTAATGTCTTCACTTTCATGTGAATTTGATTTAAGTGAGGCAGAGTTGCACAAAGTCATCAACCTTACTCTTTTCCAAAAGTCAGGATGACTGGCAATGACCTGGGATGCAATGGATGGCCTTGGCTTCTTCAATGTCTAACCAAGCTATAAGCACTCCACAGCACCAGGTTCAGACACCTTCATGACTGTTGGAACAAATCATTCTTATCCATCCATTCTACCAGAATAAGTCACATGCTTGGGACAAACATCCCCCTTCTTTTTTTCTTCAATCTGGTTTAGATTATAGTTTTACCTGGGTGTGGCTGCTGCACAAGCTACAACTTATTGGAGCCACAGGTGAGACTTCTGTGACAGGCAGACACCAAAATGGGATGAGTAGCCCTGATAAGGTCTCAGCAAGCCCTTATACCAGAGGTGCTAGTCCTCCCTGAATATCCCATACACAACTTATATAGTAACATCTACTATAGAAGAGTTTGCTGATCAGTGAAGATTTTAGATGTTGTTTCATCAGGAATCTATGCTTGGATCTTGGGAAAGCCACCCAACTGTTCTAGTGAATAATTCTAATTTCTACTCACCAGTGTATCTTTGTGGGGTCAATTTTCTACTTTCCAGTCTTGTAGAAGTTTCTCGAAATCTGTAGTTTCTTTCAAAGCTCAGCTCAAACTTGAGGGTTTTTTATGATTTCATTACCACTTCCACTCCAGCTACTAGAGTTTTTCCTATTAAAATCACCCTTAATTTATTTTATTTTGAATTTGGCAAGTATATTTTCATATTACATATTGTACCCCACTTTTCCTAAATAGAATATAAGCTCCTTAAGTTTAAAGTGGTTTTTTTTTTTGTCTTTAAATCTCAAATGTTTAGTACAGTGCCTGGTATACACTGGGTGCTTAATAAGTGTTTGCTTGCTTAATTGGTTGGAAATTCCCACCACTGACACAGATTAGAAAATGATCAGTAACTGCCATATAAGCTGTAAAACCAGTAGTACTAATTAGAATGAAAAAATACTGTCCAAAAATAAAATTGTGGTCAACTTGAGGTTTTACAGATGGTGAAAGGAATTAGAAAACATTGAATTAAATTTGCATATAAATGTTCACTTCTATTGAGATGTGATTGTTTAGAATCATAGGACTTTAGCATTGGCAGGAACTATAAAGATCATCTAATCCTAGATTCCTGTTTTACAGATGAAGACACTGTGTTACATGAACTACCCAAGGCCACATAATTCCCTCCTCTCCATGCAGTAGTTTCTTCAGCAGGTCAGGATGCCTTCCAGGATACTTCTATAATTCAGATATTATCTCTCAGTTGAATGTTTGGATAATAAGATGTTATTGCTCATATATTTCCATTTTTATTAAATTGTTGATCGATTTATTCCCTCAAGAATATCCAGATGTGAAAGATAATTGCTTTCCCTGCTCAATGTATTTACATTCTAGATTAGTCCTGAGTTAGTTCTCGCTATTATCTGAGAAACATGGGGTGTAATCATGGCAAGATCTTGCATTTATGAAGCACTTTATAGTTGCCAAACATTTTCACACATGTGTCTACATTGATATTCCCAACAACCCTGTTTGGTAGCCATGGGAGTTAGCAATGTTTTCTCTATTTAACAGATGGGAAATCTGAGGTTCAGAGAGGTCATGACTTCTGACTAGTAAGCAGCAATATAAAAATATAAATTCTCTACTCTGCCATTTGGTTTCCAATATTGGAACGTTCCAATAGAACATGTCACGTTCTCATATTTATTCCTAAGTATAGCCAGGAAGTATCGGAGGCAAGACCTGAATGTAGTTCTTCCTGGTTCCAAGGCAAACTCCCTTCCCTTTCTACAAGACTAGGCTTGCTCTCATAGGGCGAGGGATGGGGAAGGCCCTTGATTTCATTGACGTAGAGACACAGGAATGAGGAAACTCCTTCTTCCAATGAAAGTTGCACATTCTCTGCAATTTAGATCCTAAGACAGTTACCCAAGACAGAAAGGTTAGGTGAATTTCCTGAGATCATACAACCAGTATGTGTCAGAGGTGGGACTTGAATCCATTTTCTTGGCTCTTTACAGCTCTCTGTCAATTATGCTGTACTGTCTTTCACATAAATATTCAATCTTCTATTTTATGAATGAGGAAATAGAGGATCAGAAAGGGTGAGTTCCCAATGGTCACACAGTTAAGAGGTACCATAACTTCTCCTGCCCCAGTTCAAAGAGTACAGTGCACTTTCTAAAATATTGTCTTGCTGTTTATAATAACACTGTTAATTATAGTGTATATATGTATATAATATATATATATAGTGTATATAGTGTATATATGTATATAGAGTTATAGTGACATTTTTATGTTAGATTATAAGCTCCTTGAGGGAAAGAACTGTTTTTTTCCTCTTTCATATCTACAGTACTTAGCATAGTATCTGAAACTTAATAAATGTTGACAAATTGGTTAAAATACACACACACATTATATTTATATATATATATACATCAATTATATATTAATGATTAATTATATATAACCAGCAATTGATTATATATAATAATTGTCATTTTATTCTTTTCTATAAGCCTTTATGCCCACTTTTACCTTACCACCCAATAATTGCAGCTGGTCCGCTCTGACAATAATGCCCTTCTCCAAGATTTCATAGACAAGAGGAAGCTTAATTCCAGCACCATAATTCCAGTGCTCTTACCTGTAATAACTTTGATGTCAGTTTGAAAGTGTTAGCCTTTATCCAACTTGCACTTTGCTAATTTACTCCTATATTTTGAGCTATATAACTAATTAAAATTTATCCCTCATATGAGTTTACTAGTGGGAAAGTGATAGATAACTCATTTATCTTGGGCAATTATTAAAGTTCTGTATATCTCAGGTTATTCTTCAGCAAAAGAATAGAAATAAAAGCCACTCATAGTTGTGAGAAAAAGTAATTTATAAACAAAGTACTGTGGAAAAGTTAACTATTCTCAAAACCATCAGGTTGGCAAAGATGTCAAGAGAAGAAAAAGACAAATATTGGAAGAGCTATAGGAAAAATGGAAAACTAATGCATAGTTGGTAGGGTTGCAAATTGATTAAGTCATTTTGGAAAGCAATTTAGAATACTATTCTAATATACCACTAATACATCTATACCCTAAGTAGATCAGAGAAGGAAGAAATTGAAACATACATAAGAAAATATTTATAGGAGATCTCTTCATAGGAGCCCCAAAATGAAAACTAAGGAGGTATCCACCTGTTGGGAATGGTCAGGAAATTATGGTATATGAATTTAGTGGAAAGTTATTGTGCCATAAAAAATGAAGAAATGAATAATTTCGGAGGAAATTAGGAAGAGCTCTTTCAACTAATGCAGAATAAAGCTAACAGTACTACAAGAACAATTTACACATGAATAATAGTTTAATAAAGAAAAAAATCTTAAAAGACTGTAAACAACTTTAAAAGAAATTTACTACAATAATAAGTTCTAAGTTCAGAGGATTAAAGATGAACCATACCATCAGTGTCCTGCCAGAAAAAGGTTGAACTTAAAATCCAGAATGAGTCATACATTTTTGTCAATTGTGGGAGTTTGTTTTGTTGTACCATACATGTTTGTTCTGGGTTTTTTTTTTATAATTATTATTGAATGGGGGAGGAAGAGAAAATAAAATTCTGTCAAGAGTAGGTTTTTTTTTTCAGTGAGTTATTATCATTTAGAAAGTAGCTGAAAATTTGGACTGTAACATTAAGGAAGTTTCAAGAAGTTTGGAGGGAGAAGGGAGAAATGTGTTGAATGTGCAACAGATTTGTCACATTGACACCTGACACTTAACCAATGCAGATGTCTAAAAGTTATTTACAAACATAGGACTGAGGCCTGATGAAATAAACTGAAATACATAAATTTTGGAGGGAACAATATACAAATGCAAGTCAAAACTGTAAGAAGGGATGAAAAACAAAAATGACCACTACCTCCACCACTCACCTCCTAAACATATACACACATCCAAGAGCATGAAAGAAACGACATTCATAGATAAATGGTAGAAGGGAAAGAAGCTGGTGGAAGAATATGTTAGAGAGAGAGGGGAACAATAATACTTGCTATCCATCAAGGTTTTAAGGGTTTTATAGAACTTCTCGACATTATCTAATTTGATCCTCATAACTCTGTGAGGTAAATATTATAGATATTATACTCTTTTTTTTTTTTACAAAATAGGAAACTGAGACTTAAAGAATTAAATGACTTGCTCATGGTCAGATAGTGGGTAAGCTTCAGAGATAGTAGTCATTAAACCCAAGTCTTACTGACTCCAGGTTCAGCATTCATTGCTTTAAATGGGAAAGTAAAAATATCATAAAAGTCAAAAGTGATAGTGTTTAATCAAGGAAAGGGCACTCAGTATTAGCACTTTCAACCAAGAAGTGGAGAAGGTATAGAAAGGACCATGAATTAGAAAAAGAAGATAATTGTGAACTTAAAAAAAAAAAACTTTAAAAAAAATGAAGGAAGAAAGGAAGGAAGGAAAGAGGGAAGGAAGGGAGGGAGGGAGGGAAGGAGGGGGAGAGAGAGAGAGAGAGAGAGAGAGAGAGAGAGAGAGAGAGAGAGAGAGAAGGAAAGAAAGAAAGAAAGAAAGAAAGAAAAAAAGAAAGAAAGAAAGAAAGAAAGAAAGAAAGAAAGAAAGAAAGAAAGAAAGAAAGAAAGAAAGAAAGAAAGAAAGAAAGAAAGAAAGAAAGAAAGAAAGAAAGAAAGAAAGAAAGAAAGAGAAAGAAAGAAATTTCTGTGAAGTGTTAGAGAAAGGAATTCCTTAGGGAGTTTCTAGCAATTAGAACTACTGAATGGTGGAAAGAACAGTCTTACAAAGCAGTGATCTGATGTCACCAGAAGTCTTCAAGAAGAAGCCAGGAAAATGATGGAAAAGAAATATACCAGGGGGAGTTTGGAATAGATGACCCCAAGGAATCTTCTAATTCTAAAATTCCATCATTTAAGGGACGAAGCCATGAGGCAATGGAGATGGTGAGCTACTTGAGAAATTTAGCCATGAAAAGTAGATGGAAAAGAATTGGTAATCTAAGGAGAAGTGAGCAGAATCAATTGAAATTTTTGTCTTTTTTATTTTTTTTAAATATAGGGGATATGTGTGCATGCTAAAAAAAAAAGAAAAGGAAAGAAACCTAGATGAAACTCCATGTTCAAGGCACTGAGAATCTATAAGTGTTAGAAAAGGACACATAATACAAGAATTAACATTACATAAATAGATATTGATTCCATTTGACCATACCATGAAAAAGAGATGAGCCTTTTCCAGCCTACTCTCAAAGCTGTGTCAGAGCATAGGCAATCTCCCTTCTCATTAAAATAGAGGATTTAAGGGATGCTTTGGGGGTATTGGGGTGAAGGTAAGGAAGTGGCAAATGTCATTGTAATCCACGTAGCTTCAGAGTCATCCACAGCTCTAAACAACTGTGCCTCGGACTTCTCTAGAGTATTCATCTGCTTTTGGCCCACATTTCCAGTGTCAAAAGCATCAAGCAAAAGCTACGTTATTTTCGAACTCTTACACTCATATTCCACAATGGCTTGTGTTTAGAAAGAAAACATATAAATCAAGTGACATTTTGTTGGGAAGTACATTCTTTTTATCAGCAAAGAGCAAGAAAATTTGTGGCTTGATAGGGAAAGAACATGGCCTTTTCAGGTTGAAATGTACTTTTACCTCCGCTACTGATTTAGAAATGTTCTCAATATACACAAAGGATTTTTTTAAAAATAAAAACGCAGTGCCTCAGGGAGTGCCGCTAGTTTAAATAACACATGAAAAGTATTTATGAGCCCCTTTTTATGAGGTGGTCAAAGCAAAGACCATCCAGCATGTAACATAAGACTGGCTTAAGAAGAAAGACTTTCCAAACCACATTGGAGAGTTAAGCATGAATGGAATTTTATTTCAGTCTCTATTGCTTATTTAAATTAATGATGTTTTCAGATGGGGCCTAAATGATAATGCAGATCAAGGTGAGGCTTGCCAGGAATAGAATACACTGCTCTATTATTCAAAGAATGTTACTGAGTAATGTTGAAATAATCTGAAGTACATGGGCTTAACAAAAGTAGGTTGTCAGGCAATGGTGCAGTGTGGGAGGAAGAATAATTGTAATAGGCAGAAGTCCATTTTGAGATATCTGGATTGAGAATTTAGATAGGTTCAAGGGTTTAGGACGGTCATCCCTCTATTTTCATCGACCAATCATGTTTTATGAATGTGGCTATCCTGTCTATTTAATAACAAAAACCTGTAAATAAGTCTCAACAGACACAAAGAGCCCCCAAATATGATTATAGCATCTCCATCAGTAAGTGTGGAATATAGTCTTATCATACCATGATGGTGAAACTGACCCACCAAGACTAAAGTGCAGACTTTGGGTTTTTGGGGTTTTTTTCTAGTAGTAGGGTTTGGATGGATTAAATCACACTCTTTGCCTGGCACTCCACAAAACCAAAAGCATGTGTCTTTTAGCCAGTTGGCATACTGTGACTAGAACAAAACTAACCAACCCACACAAGAATCTAACCCAGATCCTTGGCCTCACTGACATCCTATTCATACCAACCTGAGAAAACTGACTGTACAATGAATTTGAATGTTCAGAATTCTCTTGCTTAGATAGCAAGGGATCCAGGATCTAATCCAAGTCATTGTCTTCCACCAAAAAACTTTTCAATACTACAAAATCAACACATAATAATTCCCTGAAGCTACATATCTTCTGTATATAGTGGGGGTAGTAGGGAAGCTCTATATATTTAATTATTGAAAAATAAATGAATCTACCCAAAACAACAACATCACAAATCACACATTTCCAATACCAAAAGTATCAATCTAGGTTCCATATCTCTTAGTTGAAGAAAGAAATCATCTATGCACTTTTTACACAAAAGCCCTTAAACATGTTTACACAGAAAAAAACATGCAAAAATATCAATGAACATTGATATGATGGTCAAAACATTCAATTGTATCCTTGAATGAATCAGAATTGACTATTTTTGAGTAATTTTGATAACTCAACCTGTCTAATCAGCTTCCCAACCCCTAAAGTGTTTTGCCTTGTTATTTGATGATTTAATGGCTAGAATTGACTAATCCAAGTCTATTTTTATGTGACACTATGCTATTAATTAGGTCATATATCAAGAAGTAAAAGACATAACCCCTAATTTTATAGCTGAGGAAAAAAGTCACAGCTACAGGAAAACAACTTACAGAAAATACAAGCCAGCATGTTATCATCTGCCAAATGTTGAGTAGACATTGTGACAATGTAATCTCTATTACTTGCTCAGAGTTTAGGCAAGTGGAGTCTATGAATCAAACATTTTCAAAATGTAGAGAGACACATAATCACAATTTGATTCCATACATATATATATATATATGTATGTATAAATTTCTACCCCACATTGTGTTAGCATGTTTAAAGATGATGCCCCTTCAGGACAGGACAATGAAGGGCATCCCGTTAACCCTGATGATGTGTTTAGGCTACATCTTCTTGTCGCAAATCCTCTCAAACTTGCCCAACTTACTTAGGTTCAGTAACTTAATTTCCCCATCTATGAACTGGAGGTGTGTTTGTAGATGAGTTATACTACACTTGCATGATATTTACACTATAATTGCAAACTACTCCCAGTTACGTTCATTCTGTTTAATGTGCTTTATAAGAATCAGATGTGGAATTCTCTGTGGTTATTCTTTTAACTCTGTAAAAACCGTAGGACAAAAGGAATTTAAAATTAAAAAGTAACCAAAAAAGAGTATGATTTAAGACTCAAATGCTTGAAATATTTCCCTTCCTAATTTGCTTTGTAGAGAAATGAAATACAGAGCATTAAGACTGACTGCTTTTAAATGAATTCTAATTACATGCATGTGCAAAACCATCAGTGAAGCCTAGATGTGCAATTAAATGCCTGATTATGCTGAATCCTGGGTGTTCTTTATTTCTTGCATATGCCCTCTACAATGCACACAGTAGTCTCTTTGCCTTGAGCATAACTTTTTTAAACTGTTTAAAGGCCATATAAGTGCAATCGTGTGTCCAATTAGAAATTAAAATTTCTGAATTTAAGCATGAAACTGAGCCTCAACTCTACTCTGCACGGGAAATCTCAGCTGGGAAATTTTACAACTCTAACTCATGGTTATGAACTCAAGAAGGGCAGAGCAAGAAGCCTGCTAGGCCAACATTCACTCAAGGCCTTTGATTTGTGTCTTCTAGTATATTTCAAGCTTGGTCATGCTCAAGTCTTGAAGCAGGACAAAGTGAGACTCAGTTATTTTCCAGTAATTGTGAAGTCTTTAATTTCCTCCTACTGGTAATCAGGGAGAGAAGAGTAAAGAAAGCAGGGAATGAATGAGAAAGTCTCCTTTGATTCTCCTCTAATTTTGTTTCTGCCCTGAAGAAAAGGAAATCTTTTTATATAATTCCTTTTCCTAACCAAAGAAAGTTTTCTGAGTAGACTGATTCACTGAAAATACGATTGTTTCTTATAGATAACTGTGGATTACCCAAAATATATTCTCGAGTACCTGGAAGCAAAGGTGAATGTTCTAAACGTGGTATAACAGTTTAGAAAATTCTGGAGCAAAGCAATAATATTCATTGATAGGTTAGTCAGTCAATAAACATTCATTAAGTGCCTGCTATGTGCCAGGTCAAGTGCTAAGTACTGGGAGCATGGAGTTAAAAGAGGGTCTCTCAAGGATCTCAGTCTAATGGGGAGAAAACATGCAAACAACTAAGAACGAATAATTTGTACACAGTATAAATTAGAAATAATCATCAGAGTGGAGGTACTAGAATTAAGGGGAATTAGAAAAGTCTTTCTGTAGAAGGTGAGATTTTAGCTGAGACTTGAAGAAGCCAGGGAAGTCAGGAGGCGGTTAAGAAATGCATTCCAAGCATGGGGCTCTTACTGTGAAAGTGCCACAGCTGGAAAATGGAATATTTTATTCAGACCAGTGTCACTGGACTGCAGAGTATGGGTGTAAAGGGGGAGAACAGTGGAGGAAAAGATTAGGAGGTAAGAGGACGTAATGTGTAAAAAGACTGGAAAAGTCAAGGAGAGGGAGTTATGAAGGGCCTTGAACACCAAACAAGATTTTGATATTTAATCCTGGAAGTGATAGGGAGCCACGAAAATTTATTGAGTAGGTGTAACACCAATGGATACCCATAGAAACCACTATGCATATGCATACATATTTTGAGGGTAAATTGGCAAAATGTAATAAACTCTCTTCCTCAAAGGCAAAACAAAAATATTTAATCGGGACATCATTAGAATACTAGGAGGTAAGATTTAACGAGGTACTTGTCTCTAATCCAGGGAGCTAGGAGACCTTAAACCTTCTTTCTGTCAGGCCTCCCCACAAAAACAAGTTCCCCTAGACAAATTCTTCCTCTGCCCACTCACAGCTTCTCTCTCTCTCTCTGTCTCTTCCTTGGGCCAATGGCTCCCACTCACAGCTTCTTCTCTCTGTTTTGCCTGCTGTCACCCTCTGCTCTACTCTCTCTCTCTCCTCCTTGGGCAAGTTCCTCCCAGTCTGAGCTCCGTGTGACACAGGCTCCATATGATCACAAGCTCCATGTGTTAGGCCTATTAATGGGCAGGGAAGATCTCCCTACATTACATTAACATTACATTAGGGGAGGGACATGATCAGACCTGCATTTTAGGAAAATCATTTTGACAGCTGAGTGGAGGATGGACTCTATGGGGAGAGACTTGTGGCAAGCAGACCTATCAGCAGGCTATTGCAACAGTCCAGGCATTAGGTGATGAGGGTCCTTAATAGGCTAGTAGCAGAGCCAGAGGAGAAAAGGGAGTAAGTTCCAGGGGTGTTAAAAAGGTAAAATCAGCAGGCCTTGGCAACAGATTGAATGGGGGAAGAGGGCGGAGTCAAAGATGACTTCTAGGTTGTGAGTTTGGGGGACTAGGAGGTTGATAGTACCACTCAAGAGTAAAAGGGAAATTAGGGAGAGGGAAGGGTTTTGGTTTGGTTTGGGTTTTGGATAAGGGAAAGGTGAATTCTACTTTGGACATGCTGAATTTACATCTACAGAAAATCCTGTTTGAAATATCCAATTGGTAATTGAAAATGTGACAGGAAATCAGCAGAAAGATTAGGGCTATATAAGTATATTTGAAAATCATCAGCATAGAGAACATAGTTGACTCCATGGGCACTGATGAGACTCAAGTTATGAGTATAGTATAAAGACATAGTATAAAGGGAAAAAAGAAAAGGGCCTAGAACATTCACATTAATGCCTCCTGAATGAAGATACAGCAAAGTGGTAGGTAAGAAGAAAACAAGGAGAAAGTAGTATCACAGTATCACAAAGACCTAGAGAGAAGAGAGTGTCAACAATGTCAAAGACTGCAGAAAGGTCAAGAAGGATGAAGGCTGAGAAAAGACCATGAGATTTGGCAATGAAGTTAGGAACTTAGGAGAGATTATTTTGTTCAATGATAAACTGGTCCATAGAGAGTAAAGAAGAAAGGAAGAGGGAGTAAAGGTGGAAATACCTATTAGACAGCCTTCTAAGGAGCTGAGTCACAAAAAGGTAGAGAGATAGAAAAATAATAGTAACAGATGGATGGATCAAGTGAGAGCTTTTTGGCGATGGGGAAGACATAAGCACAAGTGTACGCAGTAGGGAAACACCCAGTAATCAGGGAGAGACTGAAAAATAAGAGAGTGGGGATAATAGAGGAAGTAATTTGTTAGAGGAAATGGAGTGTGAGGGGATCTCTTGGGCATGTAGAAGGGTTTGCCTTGTCAAGAACAAAGGCCACCTCATAATGTGAGATGGAGATTGAAGGAGGAGACAAGGAGGGAAGGCATCTGAGTGATGTGAGATGAGGGTCTCTCAGCAAAAAGCTTCAGTTTTGTCTAGTAAAATGAGGCAAGGTTCTAAACCGAGAGGAGAGAGGGAGGGAGAACCATGGGTGGTTTGAAGAGGGATGGAAAGGTTTATAAGAGTCATTGTGGTTAATGAAATACTAAGATATTTAGGGGAGTGTCCAGTATTACCTTGTTTCAATGAAGGGCCAGTTGAGATTGCTTACCAATACAAGTGAACTCAATCAGCATAGTTTTGTGATTTTCTCTAGCTTCATTCAACAGCATGTTCATAGGAGTGAAGGCACCAGATAATGGTGGTGATCCAAGACTGAGGCTTTACAGGGCAAGTACAGCAATAGGATAAAGGAATAAAAAAAATTCAAAAGAAAATAGTGTAGAGTTGAATTGGTTCACCAACAGGTCAAAATGGGGAAGGGAGGAGGAGAAAGTAGGTAGTACAAAGCTGAGGAAGTGAGAGATTAGAAATTATGGGGAGGACAGAAAACAAGGTTTGGATTGCAAGGCAGAAGGAGAGGTGGAATTAGATATAATTATAATTAATAAGGAAAATTTCAGAGTTCATGATCATTGAAGTCATGCATTTGTGGGTGATGACAAGACCAAGGGTATGAACATCTTTTTGTGTGGCTGAGGTGGAATTGAGAAATACATCTTGCCAAATGAGTAAATTGAGGAACTATGAGGTTAGGAAATTTGAGAAAGTATAGATATAGACAGACAGACAGACAGATAGATATAGATAGATAGATAGATAGATAGATAGATAGATAGATAGATAGATAGATGATAGATGATTAATAGATAGAGAGATAGATGGATAGATAGATAGATAGATAGATAGATAGATAGATAGATAGATAGATAGATGGATGGATGGATGGATGGATGGATGGATGGATAGATAGATAGATAGATAGATAGATAGATAGATAGATAGATAGATAGATAGATAGATAGATTTGGGGTCTACTAGTATGAGAGCAGTAGTTGAGAAGGCAAAGCCTATGAACCAAACACTAAACTCTTTGAGAAAAGAAATGGAGTGTCCTAGAGGTCAGTGAATATTAGCTACCAGTGTTTTGATTGGGTGATGGATATGATGGCAGAGGGAAAACCTGAAAGTAGTCGTGGAGAACAAGGATTATTTCAATTCCTTTACATCAACTAGTGTGTGGGAGATGTGGGGAAGAATGAGTGAACAGTGCAATGAGTTCTGCCAAGGAAGGCCAAGGGAGGCCAAGGAAGGCTGTGCTATCAGGAGGAAGCCAGGTCTCAGTGAGAGCCAGAAGATGGAAGGATTTGGAAAGGATAAAGAATTAAGATGAAAGCAAGTATATTGTCTCTAGAGCAGGCATTCCAAAAAGCACAATAATGAATCTTTCTTATTTGTTTGACAACTTTATAGTTTAATTCAATCCAGCAAATGTGATAAGTACCTACTATTTGCCAAACAATAATACATACAGTGATTAAATAAAGCCTTGCTTTCATTGAGTAATAACATAAAGGGTTGTGATGCCTAAATAAGTAACCATAATACAAAGTGCAATATGACAGGGAAGCGGCATGGCATGGTGGGAAGGCACCAGCTTTGGAGTCAGAAAACCTGAGAGTTCAAATCCTGCTTCTGGCACTTGCTAACTGTGACCTTGGACAAATCACTTAATCTCCCAGGGTCCCATTTTCATCATCTATAAAATGAAAGGTGTTAGGCTGGTTTCTTCTAGATCTACGATCCTAAGTTCATGAGAGAAGTGCAAGAAAAAAAAAGCATGCTAAATGACCTACAGAGAAAAAGACCACATTCCTCTGGGATGGTGAAGCAAGGCTTTATAGAGGAGATGAAACTTCAGGTAGTTCTTAAAGGAGAGATAGGATTTTATTGGGGGGAGGGGAGGATATTCCAAGTGTAAAGGATAATACAAGGCAGGAAAATACAAGATTTCTTTTTTGATGAGAGACAGAAAGTAGTTCAGTTTTTCTGAAGAATAGAGAGTTTCCTATGAAATAAGGACAGGAGTGTAAGGTGGTGCCAGATTGTGGAGAGTTTTGTTGCCAGAGAAAGATCTTTGGATTTATTCCTTAGTCAAGAGCAAACCACTGGCAGCTTTGAACAGAATAGCTGTATGGTTCATTGAACTTTAGAGGCAGAAGAGACATCAGAGGTCATAGACTTATGGGTCCTTACGTTTTAGAGCTGGCAGAGTCCTTAAAGATCATCTAATCCAACCCTTTCATTTTATTCACAAAGAGGTTCAGTGAGATTAGTTGTTTTTCCAAAAGTCATATGGGTGTGTCTATGACCAAAGTTCTCTGATACCAAATTCTGTGTTCTTTTCACTGTTTTCCACACTAATCCTTTAGACTGACTCATTTGTAAAACAAAATCCTTTCTGGTAGCTAGGTAGAGTAGTGGATAAAGCACTGGGCTTGAGGTAGGAAGACCTGAATTCAAATCCCACCTCAAATACTTATTAGCTGTGTGACTGTAGGCAAGTCACTTAACTTTTGCTTGCTTCAGTTTCCTTAACTAGGAAATGAAGATAATAACAGCATGTACTTCACAGGGTTGCTGGGAGGATGAAAAGTCCGATAATATTTGTAAAGATTTAGCACAGCATCTAGCACAAAGTTGGTTAAGTTGGTTGGCTGCCGTCCTTTGTTCTTGAAGACCAAAATGATATTACTATGTTAGAGGAAAGTTGCAGTGAGTCCAACACTGTGGTTGATTAGACCAATACAAGCTTGGAATGCTCTAGCACTGATCAGTTATAAATAGTCAAGTGAACATTTGAGGTAGATTCTTTAAATTTACGTCTCACATTTCTTTTGAGCACAAAGTAAACGCTACACAACGCCTATTCTCTTCCTCTTTCATGTCTTCTTTGGCATCAAGTGATCATCTCACCTGCAATTGAGGAACTTCCTGATGGCAAACTCACTAGTCCTAGGTAGTCCGTTCTGTTTTAGGATGGCTATTGGGAACTTTTTCATCCTATTCCATAGAAAAAATTTCTATTTCCCATCTGCTGTTACTACTTCCATCCTCTGGTTTCAAGCAAAACAAATCTATTCCTTCTTTCTCATGATACCCTTTCAAACATTTGAAGACAGTATTATTGTACCTCTTAAGTCTTATCTTCTCCAAACTATGTTGAAGAAGGCTTTGGATATAGGTTGGAGCAGATGACCTCTTAGATCTCTTCCAAAATGGGATTTAGTTGGACTAATTATATGCATTTCTTTAGAGCCCGCTATGTATATGACACTGTGCTAGTTGCACGGTAGAATATAAAGAAATAAAACCAAACAATCCCTGCCTTCAAATAGCTTTCATTCTAATGAAGGTACACAGGATGCAAAATAAAAGAACAGCAAAATGCTCTAGAATATATGAGGGTGGAAAGATTACTAATGCCTGAAGAGATCAGAGAAGGATACACAGAGAAGACGGCATCTGATTTGACACTTGAAAAAAGATAAATATTCTGAAATATAAAAATGAATAGTGAGTGTAGTCCAGAAATGGGGGAGAGTCTGAGAGATTGCACAGTGGTAGTACCTGGACTGTGAAGTATAGGTGAGAGCTTAATTGAAATATGAAGTAAGTGCATGAAGCCGAGTAATAATTACAATGAGGGATCCTGGAGCAGGATAATAGAGGTTCTTTGATGGTGGGCTAAGGAATTTGTATTTTGTTGCAGCAGGAAATAAGGAGCTACTGAAAGATTTTGAACAGGAAAATGGCATGGCTGGAACTATGTGCTTTACTTAAGAAGATAATTTTGGAATTTATGAGAAAAATAGGTTTATGAGAGGAGATGAAAGGCAGGGAGATGAATTAGGAGACTCTTGCAATAGTCTAAATGAATAGCGATAAGGATCTGAATTAAAACATGAGGGGAGATGAGAGAATGGACTAGATATTGTGGAAGTGGAATGAATGGAGTGAGAGAAGGTGACATCACTCATTGGAAATAAAAGCAAGCTCTACTATGTAATAGAGATTCACAGTTTCATGTACAGTCCTCTCCTATTTTGCAGTATATGTGGAAACGCTCATCTTATTTGCTGTTTGTTAAGTTCTGAAATTTTAATAAGGAAAAACATATAATGTGTTATCAAGAAAAAGAAAGAGACTGTAAAGTTTGAAAAAGTCTTGGGGGACTATGCATTATAAGACAAACTGCCGCAGGACAATATTCTTCCTAAGTTGACGTTATTTGCCATAATCTTTGTACACCTCAGCAGGGAATTGTTGGCTAACACAAAATATCTTCTCTTCCAGTAAGAAATTTCCTTATTTTTCATGGCATCCACAGATAATCTTCATTATTCTTGAGAGCCCATGAAGTTATATCCTTCTCAAATCATTGGATTCTAGTCAAGATGAGAAAAACATTGAACCTATCACAATTTAATTAATCACAAAATTATTCCAATGGCTTAGTTCTTCCTCCTTTCATCATTGATGTCACCTTCTCCAATCCTCTATCCTCCAAAAACTTTGGATTCCCCTCCACTTCCTCAAAGTTTTTTTTCTTCTTCATTTTCTTCGAAGTATTTCTTCCATTCTTTTAAGGACTACTGCATTCTTTCTGATAAGTTGGAGAGTATAGAAAATGAAACTAAGGAGATGGATGAATACACAAGAAAGAGGAGAAGACAGAAAAGAACTTGAAGTGAAGGAGAAGAAAAAAAGATTGAAGATGAGAAGGATGCTGATAAGTCCTACAAAACTGGATTCTGATCATTGTACTCAAATTCAACTCGTGATCTCATCAGTGGGAGTACTTAATACAAAAATGCTCATAAAAATCTATCAGCCACTGTCCTTCTTATTCCTTTCCTGCCCATATGCTCCCATAAACCTACCATATCCAATATGCTAGGGGCCTTCCTCATGTCCTCTTGACATTGAATGGTTACCAAATAGATCATATGGGCCATCCACTAATTACCCTTCAGCTCATATTTACAACTAGCCTATCTTTCTAGTCAAATATTTCTCTGATAATATCTTTTATACCACTTCTTTGGCATAATTCCTTGTTTGGAATTCATTGCAGCCTGTTCACACCAATCTTGCCCTTTGGGTGACCATCACCTTTAGTTTTTAGGACTATAGGTTTCCATGACTAGAACAAAAAAAATTTGGATGCTAAAATGATAGACCTTTGTTTCTGGTAATAGTTGGCGGTCATTAGAAGTACTATGCAATTCAGAACTAACTATATTACTGTTATTAATTCTAGCCTAGGATTTCATTAGGATTTTAGCGGTCATAATTTATTGTTGCATATTATATCATTGAATATAATACATGCACCAAGGCATATGAAAATGACTTAGAGTCAACTCAGACTTCAAAGTCTGTTTCACATGAACTGTTTTAGACAACATCTTAGCTATCTTATAATTGTGTGATTCTTTTTTTTTTCAAATGAAACTGAAGAGCTTCACAATTATTCCTATTAAATTTCATCATATTAGTTCCGATTCATCATTCTAGCTTACTGAGAACATTTTGAATCGTGATTCTGACATCTGTTGTATTGGTGATCCTTCCTAGCTTTGTATCATTCAAAAATTATATAAGCATATCCTCTATCTTTTCATCTAAATCATTATGAACATGTGGAGTGCAACAGGGTCAACAAGATCCTCTGCTGTGTGGTTGAAACCCCTTTCCAAGTGGAAATTTTTTCAGCTACTGCTCCTTTCAACAGACTGTACTCTCAATCCATGTGATGGAAACCCATCAGAAAATACAACTGAATACATGCTAATCAGCCAAGCTTAGAGTACTGTATCATATCAGATAATTTCTCTGGTTATCATAACCAACTCAAGCTGTATTCCCAGCTCACTCCCACAGCCAGATAAGATAAGCCAGAACTGCTCTAATGTCCTAATTCTCCAGAGACAAATATGGACAACATGAAATCTCTGTGGTTTGGATCCCCCCAGGCAGAATCTATGTGGAGCCATACAACTCCTACATGAGGCCAAAAAGGCACCAAGCCACACACAAAAGTGGATGGGAAACTATGCTGAAACCTTGACCTTGTCCCAATCTGTCCTTTCTAACTGCCACCCCGATGATGCACTATATGTTCTGTCTTAGGAAAACAGTGGGGCAAGACATTGTCAGTGAGATTCCAACATTAGCTTTTATGTACTTATTATCAATCACAATCTTAAAACTGAAAGTAGCAGCAAATGATCTCATACCCCTGCCCAGAATTTCTATTGTTTCTGTTTTGATTTTATGCTCCAAGAAAGCTTCTAAACTGTCCTGAGGAATATGACACCCATAGCCTTAAGGTAAACCATGTGTCTAAATTGATTACTGTTGTTATTGTTAGCAATAATACTTTAAGGATTCCTGATTTCTTTGTTATGAATAATCTCTTCACTTATGCAAAAAATAATCCCTTTTTGACTTAGAGGGACACTAATAGTTGTTATGATTAAAATATATGTATCATTTTGATGGTGATGATACATGTATTTCTAAGAGTTTACTCATGGAAGTAATTCATTTACAAGGCATATTTTATTCACCGAAATCATTTGTCATCTTTTGTCAATACCCAACTTTTTGATAATCTTTGCCCTTCTTTGACTTCAGGAACTTGAGTGAGATATTCAGAGTGTTTGTATTTCATGTTATCTGGGGATCAGTTAGTAAATGTAAAGGTGACTATTTTCTGATTTTATAAATAGAAATAGTCAGAAAAAGACAGTTAAAAGAAAAACACTGAGAAAATAGCCCACAGAAAACAGATACTCAGGATAAAGATGGACAAAAATATCTTGTTTCCCAGCATCTAATTTGTATATGACTAACAAGAGGACTTTAAGGTTGATAGCTGGAAAACCCTAATTATGGGACAATTTTGTATTTTTTCATTGAGACTTGGCTGCATAAAGGTTGATTTAGATTTCTCACCATGAAATAGAAGTGAGTCATTTCATACAAGGGACTCTATTTTGTGTCATTAGGATTGGCCGAAACTTCCTAATGCCTAAGAGGTAGAAATCTTTCAGAACCTATCCAAAGGAGCAGATCTGGAAATATTCTATAGATCCTAAGCTTAGAATATCCTCTTTTGCTTAAAGAAATAATGCTGCCTGAGGAACAAAACCAGAAAAGTTCAGCAGATGCCAGGCTTAGGGTTTCTGTTTTGCTGTTTCAACAGAAGAAGAACTGCAGGGAGAGAAGCGTCCTGTCCCAGAAGAATAGCAGAGAGGCCAAGAGGGAGAATTATACCACCCATTACTTAACTGTTGTGCTCATTGTCCATGAGGAATACAAAGGATATCAAGGCCTGCAATCCAGAGTTATATTTTGCCCTGAGCCCACGTCCACCCAACTCATTGTGCTTCCTTGCTAAGATTTTGTGTATATGTGTACCCATTCTCATAGACACTCTATGTATTGATGGGAAAGTAAACTCTGGAATTTCATTATTCTTACTTTACCTTCTGTTTAGTAAAAGTTTCTGATGAAGAGTTAAAGGTCTCAGTTTATTTGTTCAATGAAAAGTCCACCCACAGAGACTTATGAGCAAATAGACACATGAGTAAATAGAAGTAACCACAGTGTTACTCACTGAACATAACCTTTGAGGACCCTGTGAGAGTGAGTTGCTGCAACCTATTCATCCCCTCTGGGATCTTCAACCCTCTAACATGAGTAAAGTTTGGTGACTGAGAGACCCCACAGAAGGAAAAGAGGGAAAATGCAGTTTATGCAGTGTCATAAGGATTATTGTGGAAGATGACTTCATGAGTCTTTTTTTTCCAATTTATTTATTTTTAGTTTTCAACATTCATTTCCATAAGATTTTGAGTTTCAAATTTTATCCCCATCTCTCCCCTCCCCTCACCCCAAACACCATGCATTCTGATTACCCCTTCCCCAATCTACCCTCCCTTCTATCATACCCCTCCCTTCCCTTATCCAAATCTTCTCTCTTTTCTTGTAGGGCAAGATAGATTTATATACCCCATTACCTCTATTTCTTATTACCCAGTTACATGCAAAAACAATTCTCAACATTCGTTCCTAAAACTTTGAGTTCTAACTTCTCTCCCTTCCTCCCTCCCCACCCATTCCCACTGAGAAGGCAAGCAATGCATTATAGGCTATATATGTGTTGTTTTACTGAAGGCTTCCGTAATAGTCATGTTGCGAAAGACTCTATTTCCCTCCATCCTATCCTACCCCTCATTTATTCTATTCTCTCTTTTAACATTGTCCCTCCTCTTCCCCTCCCTTCCTTCTAATTACTCCCTCCTCCTATTTGCCCTCCTTTCTATCATTCCCCCACCCCATTTATCCCTTTCTCCCTTACTTTCCTGTAGTGTAAGATAGATTTTCATACCAAACTGAGTGTGCAAGTTAATCCCTTCTTAAGCCAAATGTGATGAGAGTAAACTTCACTTTTTCCCTGTCACCATTTCCCCTCCATTGAAAAAGCCTTTTCTTGCCTTTTTTTATGACAGATAATTTGCCCCATTCCATTCTCCCTTTTATCTCCCAATATACTCCTCCCTCACCTCTTAATTTTATATTTTACACATCATTCCTTCCTATTCAACTCACCCTGTGCCCTCTGTATATATATATATATATATATATGTGTGTGTGTGTGTGTATGTATGTGTGTGTGTATGTGTGTGTATAATCCCTCCAACTACCCAAATACTGAGAAAAGTTTCAATAACTACAAATATTATCTTTCCCTATAGGAATATAAACAAATCAGCTTTAATAAGTCCCTTATGATTTCCCTTTCCTGTTTACCTTTTCATGCTTCTCTTGATTCTTGTGCTTGAAAGTCAAACTTTCCACTTAGTTCTGGTCTTTTTATCAAGAATGCTTGAAAGTCTTCTATTTCATTGAATGACCATTTTTTTCCCTCATGAATTTGATGATTTCCCTCATGATGAGTATTATACTCAGTTTTGCTGGGTAGGTGATTCTTGGTTTTAATCCTATTAACTTTGACTTCTGGAATATCATATTCCAAGCCTTTCAATACCTTAATGTAGAAGCTGCCAGATCCCATGTTACCCTGAGTGTATTTCCACAATACTTGAATTGTTTCTTTCTGACTCCTTGCAATATTTTCTCCTTGACCTGGGAACTCTGGAATTTGGCTAAAATATTCCTAGGAGTTTTTCTTTTTGGATCTCTTTCAGGAGGTGATTGGTGAATTCTTTCAATATTTATTTTACCCTCTGGTTCCAGAATATCAGGGGAGTTTTCCTTGATAATTTCATGAGAGATGATGTCTAGGCTCTTTTTGTGATCATGGCTTTCAGGTAGTCCCATAATTTTTAAATTGTCTCTCCTGGATCTATTTTCCAGGTCAGTTGTTTTTCCAATGAGATATATCACATTGTCTTCTATTTATGTATTTTTTTGGTTTTGTTTTGTAACTTTTTGGTTTCTCATAAGGTTATTAGCTTCCATCTGCTCACTTCTAATTTTTAAAAAACTATTTTCTTCAGTGAGCTTTTGAACCTCCTTTTCCATTTGGCTAATTCTGCTCTTTAAAGCATTCTTCTCCTCATTGCCTTTTTGGGACTCTTTTTTGCCATTTGAGTTAGTCTATTTTTAAAGATGTTAATTTCTTCAGCATTATTTTGAGTCCCCTTTAGCAAGCTGTTGAGTTGCTTTTTATGGTTTTCTTGCATCACTCTCATTTCTCTTCAAAATTTTTCCTCCACTTCTCTTACTTGATTTTCAAAATCCATTTTGAGCTCTTCCATGGACTGAGACCATTGCATATTTATTTTGGAGGTTTTGAATGCAGACATCTTGACTTTTAGGTCTATCTGTGATGGTATGCATTGTTCCTCCTCATCTGAAAGGATGGAAGAAAATCCCTGCTCACCAAGAAAATAACCTTCTATTGTCTTATTATTTTGCCCTTTGGGGGGCATTTTCCCAGTCAGTTACTTGAATTTTGAGTTCTTTGTCAAGAGGAGGATATACTCTAGGGACCTGTAAGTTCTCAGTTCCTCCAAGGTGGCACAGTCACACTCCTCACCTGGCATGTGCTCTGGTCTGTGAGCAGGATTCCCTCTCCAGAGCCTCCACCAGCTCCACCACAGTGCCAGCACTCCTCCTCACCCCAGAGCTGCCACTCAGGGCTGAGATTCATATCAGTTGCTCAATTCCCCCAGGGGCTTTAGGCAAGGACTCCAACAATGAAGCTGATGCTGCCTGGGGCCAGAGCTAGACTGCTACATTCCCTTCTCACCCACGTGAAAGAGTTTTCTCACTGATCTTTAAAGCTGTCTTTGACATTTGTGAGTTGAGGACTCTGGGAGCCACGGGTGCTGCTGCTAGAGCCTTGAAAACCACTCTGGTCCTGTCCTTGCCATAGTACTCCGCTCCATGTCTGGTGTGATATACCTTTCCTGTCAGCCTTTTAGACTGCCTTAAGTTGGAAATCTCTTTCACTCTGTGATTTTGTGGCTTCTGCTGCTGTAGAATTTGTTTAGAGTCATTTTTTACAGGTATTTTATGGGGTTTGGGGGAGAGCTTCTAGATTTGCTTCCTTCTACTCTGCCATCTTGACTCTGCCCCTCTTCATGAGTTTTTCTACAGAAAGAAATAATGTATATAATGTTCAAATGCTTTTGAATATATATATACACATGTGTGTATACGTGTATTATACATACATATGTATATAATGCATATTACAGTCTCATAAGTTACAAAATAAACAATTTCAAAGGAAATTAGAAAGGCCTTTATGATCTGATATAGAATAAAAAAACAAATCTAGGAGAACAATTTATACAATGACCAAACATCATATAGAACAACAACTTTGAAAGATTTTAGAACTCTGATTAAAGCAATCATAATCATGAATCTAGAGCAGTAAAGATCAATCACTTCCCTTGCCTCCTGTCAGAGAGATGATAGACATAAAATCCAGAAGCAGAGATGCACTTTTGGATATGATGAATATGAAAAAAACAATGTATATTTCTTGTGATAGTCATTTTTTTGTTATTATTTAAAGGAGGGAAGAGCAATGGAAGGGATAATAATAAATATATAAGAAAAACATCATATATGTGTATGCATATATGCATACACATATATGTGAATTTTATACTCCTAATCAATACATTTCATAATCACACACTTCTTCAAAATAAACAGCAGTGGGAGAAGGAGCAATGTCATGGAAGAAGATGTGCATGCTCATGACAGGAGATAGGGATCTCATAATAAGTTTAATCTAGGGACTGGTATGTTTAGAGAGAGCACCCTCTGTCAGAGAGTTATGCCTCTATGAACAATATCCTGGACCAGAAGAAAGGACTGTGTGAGCTCCTAGGGACATCTGGTACCCAGAATATTGAAGGGGTGGAAGATGGGTATGGATCTAAAGAAAAGATAGCATGACCAATGTAAAAGAGATATGTCATAGACAGGATAAAGAGTAGAACTAGACCACACAATGTGAAACACAAGATAATGTCTGCCACAGGGCACTGCTTCTATCCAATATCACATCTTTTTTTTCCCCTATAAATGCTTATTGATTTGAAGTGAGCAGTGTGGCATACCAATATACAGTGAGGGAATTATAGACAGGAAAATCTGGGTCTAAATCCTTCTTCTGGCAATTACTGTCTGGGTGACCACAAACAACTTCCTTTAACCCCCCTGAATCTCAATTTTCTCAACTGTAAAATGGAGATAATGTCTTCAGTATATTCTTGTGAACCTCAAATGAGATAATATGTAAAGTGCTTTATAAATCTTAAAGCATCATATAAATTTCAATTAGTAAATAAAAGCTGGGTATCTAGTCATAATAAGACTTAGCTTGGTGTTATGGATAAGAAAGTCAACCTCACAATTAGGAAAACCTGGGTTATGGCATAGGAGACAAGAACTTTAGATTTACATAAATTTAATGGTAGCCATCTCTGAGGCAGAAGGAGAGAAGGGAAGGAAAAAAAGATCACAGGATAATTTTGCTGTATATTGGAAAGGAATAAGTTGTATACAGTTTATCTGAAGTTTCATGCATAATGATCTTTTATACTGTGTAATGGAAATGCTTGTTTTATTCTATGAATTAAAAGTAAAATAAATTCTAAAAAAAAAAACTATGGCATGTATGATGGAACCTGATGGATTTTTTTGGTCATGCAGACTCACTGATGGCATTGACTTCATTGCTTATTTTCTTGTTATGATTGATGATAAAAGTAAACTCATTTTCATCCTGATAAATTAGCTTGAGAACAGCAAAATCTGCATAATGTTTTTACATAGTCATCAATAAAACCATATATCCTTGCACTTCCTGGGGAAACAATAATTTAAAGTATTTCTCAACATCAATGAGAGTATCTTTTCTAGGAACTGAATTCCCATCATTATAATGATTCAATTTCTATCCCCAAGAGATGTCTGGTAGGTTTAGTCTCTAATTTTCAAAACTATAGCATATAGTGTCTTTGGCATGTTTCTTTTCTTTCTTAACTTGCAATTCGCTGTGTATATGTCTTATCTTCCTCAGTAGAATCAATGCAGTTATAGGCTCACAGAATATAACACTGTGTCTTGCACATAGAGCTCAAACAATATCCATTAAATGAATGATCAGTATGGCAAATATTCATATAATATCATATTAAATCATATTCATAGTAAACCTTTTTCTCTATAAGAATTGCTATGTTCAGTAACTGAATCAAAGTCCCTAAGGGATCAGGGGAAACTCTAGGATTGAATAGATCTCCAGACAGAAAATAGGACCAGAACTGTGTCTATAACCCAGCTTTTCCAATGCATACATTATTCCAATTTAAATTTCTACATGGATGAATCTAAAGCTACAGCTGACACACAAATTCCACCTACTACTTCATAATTCCAGCATCGATGAAATGAGGCCTGGCCTCTCCACAAAGAAGGACTCTGTTTTCATCAAAATACTTCCATTCTAATAGGTAACCAAAGTAACTCTTCCATGATAAAAGATATTACATGCAACATTTCTCAAAGTCAAAAATATGTAATATTAGACCCTCTCCAAGTGAATTTCTCCAAGTGAAGAGCCGGGCAGAAATAATTTTCCTTGAAATTTTAAAAATAGGATACCAAGGTACCAAAGTATCAAGGGTCAAAGTAAGGAAAAGTTGCATTTGACCAATTAGTTTCAGAGCCCAATTTGCCCTCAAATGGGGAATAAGAGATCATAGGCCAGTATAGACATGCACCATCAGAACTATACAGTGGTTCTGATACATACAGACAAAACTGTCCTTCCACCTACAAAGGTTAAAACTATGCCCATAACAAGTTGCAGTTCTGCCTTTCTTAGCTTCAAAATTCTAGAAAGAAATAAGGCTTAGAGAGAACAAAGGGAGATGTTTCAGGGATTTGTGTTCTATTCCTTCTCACTTTCAGTAATACTATTAGCTCCCAGAGGTTAGGGATTTATATTGTTTTTAATTATCATTGTTGTTTGAATCTCTCTATAATTCTACTAGGGTAGGATCAGGACAAGAACTCAACCTATGACTTCATTAGAATACTCAGGCGAGGAAACTCTCCCTTCCAACACAGGCTGTATCTTCTATAAAACTTCAAATATTAGAGAGTTTCAAGGGGAGTCTAATATTTCAAGTTTTACGGTCATGGCATCAGAACCATAAAGTTCATGATAATCCATGAAACAAAGCAAATTTCAAAATGGCCTTCAATTTTGTGCTGTATTGATCCACTTTACCTAAGTATGAATCATGAGTATCTTTCAAGAAGAATGCCTGGAGGCAATGGACATCAGACAACATAAAAAATTTTAATCAATTATATTTAACAGAGAAGATATCACTGATTACCACTGAAGGATTCATCTTCTAATAAGCTGTCATCATACAGTCTAACACTGACTTGTGAGAGAAAAGATCAAAAGGAAATTAGTAGAATAGAAACATTAAAAGATATAGTACACAAATGAGGTGAATTCAGCCTGATCTACTTACCTAACTATTAATGCTCCTCAAACTAGCAAAAGATAAAATAATAGATATTGATGCAATCTATCACTATTTCCTAAGGGAGTTTAGCCAGAGACTAAAACAGACTAAAACCAACCTTATCCAGCAAATGCATGGTCTTCTTGCCAAGCAGAGAGATAAGGAATTCAAGGACAACATAAGTTCAGAATATAAATTTGTTTGTAAAATTTTATGGAGGAGAATGGTGAAAGATTATGAGTACTCATCTCATAAAACAAGAAGCTGTGGAGGGAACAAATACATTTATAGGAAGCTTGGCAGGAAGTTAACTGAGTCAGATCATCCCAAAGGCATTTAAAGATGAAACTGAGGAAAGAATGATGAGCAGACAAAAAATGAGAGGTCTGTGAAGATATCTATTACAAACTTTTTTAAAAGTCTGACAAGAGAGCCATCATATTGGATTCTAAAATCACAATCCCTGAAGTGCTACAAGAGAAAGTAGAAAAGCACCAAGATTGGAAGAGTAGCAGAAAAAGATCAAGTATATGCAGTCCATGTTCATCCTGGAACCAACATACTTTTGAAAATGCTGAAGCATACAGTTTTGAGATCGTTGCAAGATATGGATTAAATTCTTGAGAAAAAAAATCATATACCTCATTATGAAAAAAAGAGCAATAACTACGGCCCCATGCTCTTACTTGACCATCCAAATTATGACCACACACTGCAACAGTCAGAATAAGGACACACCCAATTATAGCTATTTGAAAACAAGGAGCAGAAAGCCAGTTCCTCCTATGCATTTTGATCCTTTAATTGAATGGCAAATACAGAACTCTCCAAATGCATGATTATATGATCACCCTGTGTCCACACTAAGGAGAGCAAAAAGAAACTCACTCAGAAGACTTCTTTGTCCAGGGGGGATATAATAAAGCATATTTATTTACAGCCAGTTGGAGATAAGAATGAGATACTCAGTTCTTCATGTTTGCATCTAGTTGAGATGAATTGCTTAACTGCTCCCTATATTATAATGGCATTCCTGCTCCAAAGACTGCTTCCAAGCTTTTTCATTTTGTATAAGGGAAAAAATCTAACATCTAGAGATGTCTTCTTTCGTAGAGTTCCAAGATAGGCCATGCTAATATGACTTGTTGGTCCTGGCTCCTGGCATTTCTCCTGGAGTTATTAGGCAGCAAACACCATATTGACTGTTCCTCAGCTCTTTCTGAAGCCACGCTGTCTCTCAGGTAGATGACCATCTTCCAGGTGAAAGATCAACATATTAAAGAGGACTCTAGCAAGAATCTTGTCAGCAGTGACTAAGAAAGAGATCCCCCTGTGGTTGTCGCAGGACAATCTATTCCCTTTACCTTTATAGAGATGGACAATGGAGGCAGCCTTGAACTTCTGGGGGATAACCTCTTGCCACATAATTTCATATAATTTGAATATGGCATATAATGTCATATAATTGGAAAATTTCAGTCAGCTTTTGCAGGAGCAATGGTCCCCCTACCTTATAAATCTCAGCTGGAATAGAATCAGCACCAAATACTTTGCCACATGAAAGGAGCCTAATGGCCCTCAAAACCTCTTCTTCAGTTGGAAATTCAGCTAAGGAGGGATTGACTTCAACCTGAGGTAAACAGTCAATGGCCTCAGCATTGATTGATGATGGTCTGTTGAGAACACCATGGAAGTGTTCAGCCCATCTCTCTAGGAACATATCCTTATCACTAATCAATGTGGCTCCATAAGCACCGAGTAGGTGTGATACACCATAGGTTTTTGGTCCATAAATAGCTTTCAGGGAGTCATAAAAGCACTTTTACTGTCAGCATAAAACTGAATTTCATCTGCCTTCTTACTGAGTCAGGAATTCTGTTCTCTCTAAGCTTTGCTTGTACTTTGCTTTTGATGGAATTAATGCTGCCTTCTGAGAGATGGATGAACTATCCTGCTGGAAAATTCTGTTGAGTTCTCATTTTTCATTTAGCAGCTTCTGAATTTTCCCATCATTTTTATCAAGCCAGTCTTGGTGTTTGCCAGTATTCTGACCCAGATGAGCAAACGTAGTGTTTTACACCAAATCCCTGAAAGCTGCCCTCTCCTTTTCTGCTCCACTGTTGTCTACTGTGTGTTGGCTTAACTTGGTGCATTGCATGACCTTCTCATCACCAAGACTGTTTTCCATTTACCTAAATGCAATAAAACATCATGGACACACCCTCACAGCAAACATTGACATCTAATAGACTATGTGATTGTAAGGAGAAGAGACAGACAAAATGTGGGAGTGACAAAGGCAATGTGTGGTGCAGAGTGCTGGACTGATCCTAGACTTATCCTTTCCAACCTAAATATTTGCATTCATAAAAAGCACCACCCCCGAGGCAAAATGACTGCCAGAAGAATTAATGTCAACAAATTAATGTCAAGGGTATCAGTAGAGGATCAGAGCTATTGAATTGTTGTTCCTTGTATGACCAGTCCATCTTCTCTTCTTATCCTTTACCATATATGACCATATACATTTCATATACCTTATCACCACTCCTTAATGACATCTTTTAACTTTTATTCTTCAAATTCTTCATTGATCTGATGTTACAGTTTGCTTACAGCCATAATGTGTATCTTCATTACCCTGCCTGTGATATTTATTTTCAATTCTTTAAGAACTTTGATGTATTAGTGACATAAAAACACTAATCTAATATCAGTGTTACAAAGATTGGCCTTTTTCATAATTGTAAAAATTTTACAATTTCCCAAAGATAAGCCAGTCTTCTCTTCTTTTCAATTATGGGCTCAATTCATTGTCCTTCTGTAATATGAATCCCATATTTACATACTGAAAGATAAGCCCCATAAGTCAAACATCCAAATAATTGTCATAATTTGTGCAATAGACATTATTCATTATTTTCTTATGTGAATGGTCAAGCTAAACTCTTTTAAGTGGTTAGTTATCTCTTCAAGGAGGTTACACAATTTCCAGGATTTGATGGAAATAGAACAAAATTATACATAGAGCATATCCCTACCCACAAGGAATGCCCTTTCAAATCAGACTTTATGGTTGATCTCCTACATCCAAGTGCAAGTATCTTTGGCATGAATTCTTTATTTTATGCCCTTTGTGATGTTGATAATCATTATATTCTTGTCTTTTCTTTTAAGAAATCTTGAATGATTTTGCTATACAAATGAAAGATAACTTGATAGAAAAGAGCATTTACAAATGAGGTATTTTGATATGCCAAATCAAATCTTTTTTTTTCCAAAATCAACCAATAATAAACACAACTTTTCATTCATTCCTTTTGAATTTCCACCACAATTAATTGTCCTTTAATTCTTATTCATTTTTCTTCTTATATCATCATAATCTGTACTCTGTTATCCTGGTTCTCTTTTGGGGGGCCTTTGGTTTTGGTTATTTTTGCTTTGCCTTTTTCATAACATTTTTAAAAAAGATTTCTTGAAGCCAAGATGGTGGAGTAGAAAGACTCATATATGCTAGCTCTGAACCCACAGCCCATATATTTCCTGCAAGAACTCCCCACAAATTCTGGATCACTTCAAGGTGCACAGAAACACAGTGGAAGAGATTTCCATTCCAGAGAGCCCTGGAGAGCCGTCCCCAGGGTCCATTGTGCCCCGGAAAGCGAAGTCCACCCCTGTGCTGCCCTGGCCGTGTGGCCGAGAGGAGCAGATCCGAACAGGCTTCAGGGATGGAATCTCCAGCAGCCGCGAAGGTCCCTCCACCCACAGGCGCTCCAGGTCAGTGAGAGAGATTTCTGGGATGGCCGAGAGGGGAGCGGGGTGTCTCCGTGGCTCAGGCCCCCTCGGGAGGCAGCAGCAGAGGCAGCGGCAGCCAGGACTCCCAAGCAGGCAGGATCTTCATTACTGAAGGTCTCTGCATAAAGCCCCTGAGGGAACTGAGCCTGGGAGGCGGCCCTGCCCCCACCCGAGCACCAGAACATAAACTCACATTGAATAGAAGCCGCACCTGCCGGGGAAAGCGCATTTGAATCTCAGACCCCAAGCACTAGCTTGGCGGATCTAGGCAGGGGTGCAGAGGAATCTCAGAAGTCAAGTAACTGGCTGGGAAAATGCCCAGAAAAAGGAGGCAAAATAAGACCATAGAAAGCTACTTTGATGGGGTACAGATGTTGCCGCCTTTCAATTCTGATGACGAGGAAATATTCTTACCATCAGGGAAAGACGTGGAGGGTGGGGCCTCTGTATCCCAGACACCCCAGGTGGCTGTCCGGTGGAGTCAGGCCATGGAAGAGCTCAAAAAGGATTTTGAAAATCAAGTTAGACAGGTGGAGGAAAAACTGGGAAGAGAAATGAGAGAGATGCAAGAAAAGCATGAAAAACGGGTCAATACCTTGGTAAAGGAGACCCAAAAAAATGCTGAAGAAAATAACACCTTGAAAAACAGGCTCACTCAATTGGCAAAAGAGGTTCAAAAACCCAAGGAGGAGAAGAATGCTTTCAAAAACAGAATTAGCCAAATGGAAAAAGAGGTGCAAAAGCTCACTGAATTTAATAGTTCTCTCAAAATTAGAATGGAACAGATGGAGTCTAATGACTTTACGAGAAACCAAGAAATCACAAAACAAAACCAAAAGAATGAAAAAATGGAGGAGAATGTGAAATATCTCATGGGAAAAACAATTGACCTGGAAAATAGATCCAGGAGAGACAATTTAAAAATTATGGGACTACCTGAAAGTCATGATCAAAAAAAGAGCCGAGACATCATCTTCCATGAAATTATCGAGGAAAACTGCCCTGATATTCTACGACCAGAGGGCAAAATAAGTATTGAAAGAATCCATCGATCACCACCTGAAAGAGATCCAAAAAGAGAAACTCCTAGGAACATTGTGGCCAAATTCCAAAATTCCCAGGTCAAGGAGAAAATATTGCAAGCAGCTAGAAAGAAACAATTCCAGTATTGTGGAAATACAATCAGGATAACTCAAGATCTAGCAGCTTCTACATTAAGGGATGGAAGGGCGTGGAATAGGATATTCCAGAAGTCAAAGGAACTAGGACTCAAACCAAGAATCACCTACCCAGCAAAACTGAGTATAATACTTTAGGGGAAAATATGGTCTTTCAATGAAATAGAGGACTTTCAAGCATTCTTGATGAAAAGACCAGAGCTGAAAAGAAAATTTGACTTTCAAACACAAGAATGAGAAGAAGCATGAAAAAGTAAACAGCAAAGAGAAGTCATAAGGGACTTACCAAAAGTGAACTGTTTACATTCCTACATGGAAAGACAATATTTGTAACTCTTAAAATTTTTCAGTATCTGGGTAGTTGGTGGGATTATACACACACACATACACACACACATGTATATGTGTGCATGCACACACACATACACACATGCACGCACACACAGAGACAGAGAGCACAGAGTGAATTGAATACGATGGGACCATATCTTAAAAGAAATTAAGGTAAATGATGAGAGAGAAATGTAGTGGGAGGAAAGAGGGTGAAATGGAATGGAGTAAATTATATCTCATTCAAGAGGCAAGCAGGAGACTTTTTAGTGGAGGGAAAAAGAGGAGAGATGAGAAAAAAAAACAAGAAGTTTACCCTCATCACATTCAACTAAAGGAAGGAATAAAATGCGCACTCATTTTGGTATGAAAACCTATCTTACAATACAGGAAAGTGGGGGAGAAGGAGATAAGCAAGGGGGGGGATGATGGTAGGGAGGGCAATGGGAGGAGGGAGAAATTTGAAGTCAACACTTGGGGAGGGACAGGATTAAAAGACCGAATAGAAACAATGGGGGGCAGGATAGGATGGAGGGAAATACAGTTAGTCTTACAGAACACGACTATTATCAAAGTCATTTGCAAAACTACACAAATAGGGCCTATATTGAATTGCTTGCCTTCCCAAAGGGAATGGGTGGGGAGGGAGGGATGGGGAGAATTTGGAACTCAAAGTTTTAGGAACAACCGTTTAGTATTGTTGTTGCTACTAGGAAATAAGAAATACAGTTAATGGGGAATAGAAATTCACCTGGCCCTACAGGACAAAAGAGAAGATGGGGACAAGAGAAGGGAGGGATGATAGAAGAGAGGGCAGATTGGTGATAGGGAAAATTAGAATGCTCGGTGTATTGGGGTAGGGGGAAGGGAGAAAAGGGGAGAAAATTGGAACCCAAAATTTTGTGAAAATGAATGTAAAAAGTTAAATTAAAAAAAAAAGATTTCTTTATGTTCCTCATGTCAGTCTTAATTAAATACCCATTAAATTAATGTACAACAGTTTATTAAACCATTCTCCTATTGTAATTTATAAAGACTTCATCCAAGGTTTTCATGAGCAATATGGAACAATGGACTGTATCTTCACTATTTTGCAAATGAAATGTTGCTGTGACATATTATGCATTAAAAATGCATAGAAAATAATTAAAAAACAATTTTCACTATATTTTGCTGTGTAATATTGTTTATAATTGAGGGACAAAATGGCATTGTGGCTATAGAGAAGACCTTAGAATCACAAAGTCCTAGGTTCAAATCCTTTTTCTTCTTTGTACTGTGTTTTATCCTTCTTTTTGTTCATGGGCCTTTCTCTAGAGAGGAAGGAGAGGAGGAAGGACAGTAAGAGTGTCTAAAAGGTCATTCCCTCCCAAGAAACCTAGAGTAAAACCTGGAACAAAGATTACATACAGTCAAGTGGCAAGATAAACTCTGCCTTCTGAATTGTTGCAAAGAGAGTGGGGCCATTACTTAGCAAAAGCAGTTAGATTGAAATTATTTACTATTAGCTTAAGGTATTGAAACCTAAGTCTACACCAAGACTTTTGGTGAACCCCATATATACAGTGATATACATGCTCAATACACTGTCAATCAAATTTTACTTTATAGACTGGACAAGGAGTCTTCATCCACTTGATTTCTCTTCAGAAAATGGTAAGGGTAGGCTTCAAAACACTAACAATCACAGAGATAACTTATGTAAAGTCCTTTGCAAAGTGAAAAGCACTTTTTAAATATTAGCTTTGATTATCATTGAAATAACACACCTAGCGTCGTATTCTATACACAGTAGGCACTTAATAAATGTTAGAATTAAATCTAGCTTTCCAATTCTGTCTGCAGAGCATTGTAAAAGAAATAAAATAGGTTTGGGAGCCTACAGACCTTGGTTCTAATCTCAGCTTTAAGTTTAAATTTAAATTGTTTAACCTCTGTAGGCCTTGCTTTTGTCCTCGATAATATGAAAGGATTAGATTAAGTGAACTGTTAGGTTCATTTCAGTTCTAAAATTCTGCGATTTTATGTCTATTTTTCAAGGGGCAGAAAAGGCAAAACAGGCCAAGTCTGCACATTTTAGTGATGAGGATCCCATTTTGAAGACCCCTCTCTCTCTTCTTCCCTTCATTCTCCCAATTTTCTCTCCATGGGTCTTCTAGCAGCAGTAAAAAAACAATTTTATCCTCCCACAGCTCAACCATTCTGGCTTATGCTCAGCTATGTCTCTTCTTGCTGGTAGATCTGTTTTTACTTCTGGCACTCACAAGGGACTTAAATGTTTCCGCCTTGGGGCTCCGCCTCTCTTGAACTAAGCCTTCACACCCTCCCCTTTGTTTGGGGCTTCAATCAACCCTCCTCCATCTTTTCTCCCCTGCTTCATTTGCACAGCACTGCAGCAGAATTGCAGAGTCTGATCTTACAAAATAGCTTTGGCACTTAACAAAAACCCTGCAGGGAAAAATAAAAAGGCCCTGAAGTCTCAATGTAATCATGCTCATTTTAAGAACTTCAGTCATTTGTCCTTGGCTCATTTTTTCCCAGAAATGACTGGCACCAGTAACTTGTTTCGTAAAGGCAGTTGGCCCAGGTCTCGGTTGGCTGGTTGTAGGGGATGATTTCGGTTACCTGTTTCCCCAGCCAAGTACCGTATTCCCCAATGACCTACTTTGGATTTGAAATTTCCATCAAGACCACCTGCCTGGCGTTAATTAGTTATGGTTTCTTATTTTATATGCAAAATTGCTTTAATTTCTATGAGCTGGCACAGATATGGGCTTTCCCTCCTAGTTCTACTGTACAGGCAGCATTCTCTAGCTGACCTAGCCATTCAATCTATCCCAGCATGTTGTCTATAACCAGGATAGAAAAGTAGTCAACCAAATCCAAAGAGAAGACAATGAGTAGTCAAGGGAAAGTCAAACAAATGTTTACCAAGCCTCCCTTTCCTTACAAAACATAAACACAAATCACATGCAAGCACAAAAGAAAATACCTCCCAATACATATACCCTTCCTGAGTACAGCAAAAGAACTATAAAGAAGAAAATATGTGTCCAGTCATTTTTTGTGACCCATAGTATGTCTATCCTAAGTGTATGAATTAATCACCAGCTACAATATCAAGTTCAACTGCTTATCCTGTTACTTTCTTAGGGATACATGGGGAATTCTCATTCCTGACATACCTGACTTCCCTTTTAATACATACAATTTTAAGTGAGCAGTTTCTTTCCAGAGCTCATTTACCCTGCGGTGAAGGTTGTTCTATTCAGGCAACTTCCTAAATTTAAATCTATCTCATTTGATTTTTTTCAGATGCAGCCCAGCAATGAATATCAGTATATTAGAGACTGGAACTGTGGCTTGCCATGGAGGAAAGATTTGGTGCTGACATATAAATGGAGCAAAATAAGTCCTTTGGAAAGTTCAAGAGCTCCCCTTTCACAAAAATAGAAAATTAGCCCTGAGTTGGATGATAGACCAAGAGCCATTGGCTATCACAAGGTAGCACTTTGGGATCTTTTTGATTTTACATATCTTAATTTTCACATCATTTTGGGTCAATACTAAGTAGTGGTGGATAACAAAGTACCTTTATTCCATTTCAGATTTATGTGAGTGCCCAATATTATCACTATACTCTTGCATTTAGTTAAATTTAAAACTGCCAGGGATTATATTTCCTCATGTTGTTTGAGCTTGTCATTTAGAAAAACGCCACTCAGCTTGAATCCTGGCACCAATCACCCTAGCAAAGGGCTGCTCTCATAGGTATCACTTGATATCCTGTCCATTTTTATACACCATTTACAACGACAAAGTAATTGGGGGTCTGCTGGACAGAGAGAAATGACTTGGAATTACTTTCTGTCACCATTTAACTTTTCTGTGAATACTGAGTTATTGAATAGTTTTGGAAAATAATGAATAGCACCAGCCTTCAGGATTGGAAAGCATCCACATTTTCCCTTGTTCCCTCTGAAGTCAAATTAATTCAGGGTCAGCTGAGGTCATATGGTACAGTGGAATGAGCAATGAATTTGGAGTCAGAGGCCCTGGATTCAAATCTTAGCTCAGGTTCTGTTTTGCAATGTTGGATAAGTCACTGAACCTCTTTGGGCCCAATTTCTTCATCCATAAGAGGTGTAACTAAATGACCTTTACAAGGAACAATTTCTCTGTAAAGTGGGGCTAACCCTAAGGAGAGACCTTCCAGCCCTAAATCCTAGTGTCCTATGGAAAGAGTCTCATAAGAACCATAGCTGAAGGCTGCCAGTAGCATGACTCATGATCAATTCAATTCAACACTCACTAAATCTCTACCGTGCTCAAAGCACTGTACTAGCTACTGGAGTGCAAAGAGGGATACCACAGAGACAATAATCACAAGGAGTTAAAAATCTAAACCAGTCTGGGGTCTGATTTATTCCCTAGCAACTGAAAGATGAAGATAAACCTCTGAATCTTCATCCTTGATGAAGACTGTTATCAAATAAAACAGTTTCACCTTGATTCCACTTAGAGTTGCATTAATCCAACAGTCCCTAAATTACAAATTGGTTGTATTCCAGAAGCAAACTTCACATATTTATACATATTTTATTTTCCCCTAGTTTAATAGGTATTTTGAATAAAATTCAAAATAAGAGAAATGTTTTGAACTAGATTGACTTTCCAGCTCTGAAATATTGTGAAAAAAGTTGGAAAATAACCAGTTTATAAAAAAATGAAGCCCTGGGAGTTATAGAATGAGGAAACAGGACTGTAACAGCAGAATTATTTGCACAAAAAAAAGAATTTATATTAACAAATAACTTAGAATGAAAGCTCAGCTCTTTAAGGAAAGGGACTGTTTCAATTTTCTATTTCTAAACCCAGAGACTAGCATAGTACCTGGAACACAATAGGTCCTTAAAGAATGTTTTGTGATTAAATTTTCTAAAGAACCACGAAAAGATTATAAATAATAAATGTCTTGAGAGGTTTCTGGATAGTAGGTATTTTGGTATTCATTTGTTTTAATGAGTAAGAAATTACGTAAAATTGTAGTTGGTAATAAAATACTATATAAAACAAGTATCAGAATAATCCCAAGGAGTCCAAAGCCTAGAATGAGCTGAGGCTTGTCTAAAATGCTATTGACAACAGAAAGGGCTTTTAAATTCAGGTTTATAGGGAAAAGAAGATCAAGGGGTAGGTCTACTGTTTGAGGCAGATGCTGTAATGATTAACAGATGACAGAGAAAAAGAGATATACCCATGTCATAATATGCTCAATCTTCAGACTGAATAGAATAGCCCAAATATGGTTTTAAGAGGGACTTGCAGAGAATAGCTGGGAATTCCAAAGGAGTTCAAGTCTCCTTGATGGGGCAAATCCAAAATACCTGTTCCCTTTTCCCCATTCCTTCCCTTTTCTAAGGAGCTTACTCTACTAATCATCATCTTTTTTTTTTTTTTTTTTGGTTCTCAATCTCATTCTTTCTTCTGAGTCTTATTTCTCTGTCTATAAATATTTTCAAGTTTCCCATATTCTAAAAGGCCTGCCCTTTGATCCTGCCATTGTCTCAAGTTCTTTTCCCCTTCAGTGTCAAACTTTAAGAAAGAATAGTCTATATTGGCTTAATCCATTTTCTCATGACCTACTCTGCTTACCCCCTTGCAACATGGCTGCTTAATCCACCATTCTAATGAAACTTTTCCCTCCAAGGTCACCAATGACCTCCTCATTGTTCAATCCAATGGCCTTTTCTCAGTCTTCTTTCTTTTTGACTTTTTGTAGCATTTAGCAATAAAAAAAAAAATACCTTTCCCCATATACTCTCTTCTCTTGACCTCAATGATGCTGATATTTTAGAATTGGAAGGTGCATCTAAGTTTAGACTCTAAAGCATACACCAAAGGAGTGCCCACTAAAATATCCCAGACAAATGGTCATCCAGTTTCTGTTTAAAGACCTCCAATGTGGAGGCCAGTAAAGATGATGGATTAGGAGGAAAGAATATAGCCTAAATCTTCCCCATAACCACATCTACAAAAATCTAGAAAGAACTTCAAAACAACTCCTAATTCAGAAATATAAGAAAAAATCAATGAATCATTTTTCCTTCTCAATTCAATGATTTGCAGACATTGAGGGTAGGATATAGCCATGAGGGTGCCTAAGAACAGAGTCTCTATGCAAGGAGACTAAACTGGGACATGGTTCTGTTCACTAAGGAAAGAAGACATCACAGATCCAATAGAGATAGTCCTGAATCTACTTAGGGAGCAGAAATAAAAGATAATGGGCAGCTCTGTTGCTGAGTCCCTACTGTTGAGTCACAGATACAGTGTAGATTGAGGAGAGGACCTGTACCTAGAAAGGAAGATGAGAGAAAGAAGTAGAAGCTAGCCTAAGGATATATGTTGGACAAGAAGCAGAAACAGAAGTGAACAGCAGCTGTGTGGTCCTGACTCTGGTGTGACAAGCCACATTCGTTCCCCATGAATATGGGGAATGTCTGGTCTGAAACTTGCAGCTATGTAAAAAAGTAGGGAGAGTCTACTGTTTTATCCTACAAAGCCCTCCAGCTAGCTGCAAGGACTAGTAATGGTATACTGGATCTCCAACCATGGGAAAGCCTGCAGTTGTGTTACCCAGACTTGGGTCAGGAGCTTAAAAAGTTCAGATCATAAAGGAAGTGATCAAAACTTTTCCCTAAATCAGACCATTTTGGGCACACAGAAAGTTTGCAGGTCATCAGCATGAGTTACTCCAGAAATCCTTGAAGAATATAACAGCCCACACCTGGAGAAAGCACCAGCAGGATTTGAGAACAGAAATAGGACTAAAAAAGGTCAATACATTCATTCCAGAACTGCCTAACATAGAGTAACAATTCAAGAAGTAAGGCTAAAAAGAATGAGTCAACAAACAAAAAAAGACTCCCACTGTAAAGCATTATTATGGTCACAGGAACACCCAAGACACAAATCTCTAAGAAAAAAATGCTTCCAAAACATCCAAAAGCAAAGACTCAAAAAATAGAAGAGATTTTGAATACAAATCTGAGTGGAATTCTCAGAAGAAATTAAACAAGAGATGGTAAGAAGAGTTGAAAAGATTTTATAAATGAAATGAAAAAGCTAGCAAAAAAAGAATTAGAAATTAAATGAGATACACACAAAAAAGAGCTTGCACAAGAGGTATAAAACATCATCCAAAGAACAGATTCTTTGAAAACTAAAATTGACTAAGAATAAATTAATGACTCCATGAATAGTCCATGAGATAGTAAAAAATATTACAAACAAGTCCAAATAATGAAAAAAAATATGTAAGGTATTTCCTATTTTTAAATGACTAGAAAAAAATAATTTTAAATCAGTGAACCACTGAAAACCTTAACCCTCCAAAAAAAGATCCTGTACATCATATTTCAAGAAATCATAAAAGAAAGTTGCACATATCTAATAGAATGGGAGTGGGGAGAATGGAAATTTTTAAATTTTTTTAAAAAAGAAACTCCAAAATTATCTCAGGATCATCATCATTATCGAAATTTAGAGTTTCCAGGTCATATAAAAATACTGCAAGCAGTCAGAAAAAATGAATTTAAATGCCAATTAGTCTCATTCAGGATCACCAAGATTTAGCATCTACCCCCATGAAGAAATAAAAAGCCTGGAATATGACGTTACAAATGGTAAGAAATATGGGGTTTCAACCAAATATTGTCTATCCAGGAAAACAGAGTACAACTTTTCATGGCAAAAACAAAAGCAATAAAAACAAAAATAAAAATGGATCCCTTAATGAAATAGAGAAGTTCCAAGCATTCTTAAGGAAAGCATCAAAACTGAATAGAAACTTTCAAATACTAACATGGGATTCAAGAGAAACATTCTCTAAAAAGTGATGATAAGCAAGCAATTAGAAGGTACTATACAAGGATGAAGTATTTACATTCTAACTGATGAAGGTGATACAAATACCCACACAGAATCTTAATGTGATCAGGGATCATAGAAGGTAAATAAGACAGAGGGCCAGAGAATGGTTATTATGCATTTATTATCTTAAAAGATGAAGGGAGCAAAATGAGAAAAGAAGCAAAGAAAAAAGTGTGAAGACAATTGCCTTATATAGTTGAGATACCCAATTAGAAGACTATACAAACAAGAAGGAAGGTGTGTGGGTAACATGTGATGCTTGAACATTATATTAATGTAAATTGGTACACATTCACATGCAGAGTAGGGTACAGAACTACATTTCATTTAACAAGGAAGGACCTAGGAAAATGGAGTTGGGGGTGAGGACTTTAATCATGAGCTCAATGAACTCTAATCTTTAAGAGTGGATGACAAATACAGGTTTAAAAGGAAAGAAAGGAAAAAAAGTAAGAAACTGTGATAGGGCTTTGAGTAAGAAAAAGAGAAGGTAAAGGGGGCAAAGGCAAATTGCATTACGCATAGAGTGCTAGTGTGGAACACACTTCTCTCTCAATATCCTCATCCTCTTTGTAAAATGAGGGCAGAAAGCAAAGAGAAAAGATAATTTTGAGACAATTATCCCCTTTTTTCCTTTCCCTCCCCTACCAGTGTATTCTTCTTTCCCTTTCCTTCCATTCTCTTAAAATCAAACATAACAGATATAACTTGCAGGTTTTATCTAATTAGATTCCCTCTCTGATCTCAAATGATGACAGGGTAGACACATAGATCATCTCCTCATATTTGAATGTAAGCAGTTTATCTTCTCTTATTCCTTTATCATTTTTTCATTTATTCTTGTTTGTCTTCACTCCTGCATTTGAAATTCAAATTTTCTATGAAACTCTGGTCCTTTTATCATAAATGCTTGAGAGTCCTCTATTTCATTTAAGATCCATTTTTTCTCTGTAGCATTATACTCAGTTATGCTGGGCAAATTATTCATGATGGTAAATCAATATCCTTTGTCTTCTTGAATTTTTCCAAGTTCTCTGCTTCTTTTCAGTGCTAGCTGCTAAATTCCATGTGATCCTTAATGAGATTTCTTGGTACTTGAATTTTTTCTCTCTGGCTGTTTGGAGTATTTTTATTTTAACCTGGAAACTGGGTTTTGGCAGTAATGTTCCTGGTACTTTTCTTTTGGGGGTTTATTTCAGGAGGTGACAGTTGGATTCTTTCTGGTTTCACTTTGTCCTCTGGTTCAGAAAGATCTGGACAATTTTAAGATTTCTTGAAATAAGATGTCTGGGCTCTTTTTTTGTTCTTGGCATTTGGACAGCCCAATGATGCTTAAACTTTTTCTCCTCAATTTGTTTTCTAAGTCAGTTGTTTTTTGCCTTAAATTTTCTTCTATATTTTCAGTCTTTTGACTTCTTTTTAAATATTTCCTGCTGCATTGTGGGATCATTGGCTTCTATTTGGTCCATTTTAATTATCAAGCAGTTTCTTGATTGACTAAGGTTTTATACCTCCTGTGTCAAGTTGTTAATTCTCTTTCCAATTCTTTCTTCCATAGCTCTCATTTCTATTCCAATTTTTTTCTTTAAATACTTTCATTTCCTTTATAAAAATATTTTAACTATTTTTTTAAACTCTTACTTCATCTCTTGCAGGAATTCTAGTTGAAGTTGTTTGTGCCTTTGCTGTGTTTTTTCTGAAGTTTTTACTTTTATGCTTGTGGACCCTTTTTTCCAGATTTGTGCCTTGAGCTGCTTTTTAAGGTGAGATGTTTGTTTGTTCATTCTTCCAACCTGCATCCTGACTTTGGACTTCACTTGGATTGGACTGTGACACACTTCTGGTCAGGAGTTTACAGAGCTCAGACCAGAGGGAGAACAATCAGACTTTGCCCTAAATCAGAGCACATTTTGAGTGCTAAAAACTTTCAGGTCCCCAGCTTGTCTCCAAGATGCTAGAACAGTATAATATTCAATACCACAAGGAAGCAGCAGCAGAACCAGCTCAGACCTTCTCTTTGGAAGTGTGGCCCTGCCCAGCCCAGCCCTAACCTCAAGTTCAGTCATTTATCCAACTGCATAACAAAGTCTGGGCAATAGATTCTTCAACTTTTTAGTTTTTTTCTATGTTGGATAGCTGGATTTGCTTCTAAAATCCACAAGAATCTTTTCAGTATATGTATAAATTAGATACTGGACCTTCAAATTTATCAGCAAAGGGAATTCTAGAAAAGGAAATCCCCTTTACCAATGCTGGTTGCCACCTTCTCTGAGACTTTTCATCTTACAGAGTTGCCCAGAAAACTAAAAACATAAGTGAATTGGGCAGTCACAAAGCCAGTACCTAAACTCAGATCTTCCTGTCTTTGAATACAGATCTCTATCTACCACAACTCTAATGTAGCTACTCTAATAATAATATTATATAGGTGAGAAATTTGCCTTGATGGAACCCATAGTCTGGAAATTGTTACATAAGAAAAGACTGAAGAGGACAGGATGGGATGATGACGAACATTAGATATTGGAGGGGCATATGGAAGAAGGAACAGACTTATCAGCTACGCCAAGCAGTAGATGGAGCCTTGGATCAGTAGTCAGGAAAACCTGAGTACAAATCTTATTTCAAACACTTTCTGTGTGACCCTGGGTAAGTCACTTAACCTCAGTTGATCCATCTGTAAAATGGGGATAATAAAAGTACCTACCCCATCATAGTTGTAGAATAAAAAGAGATGAATTTGTAAAGTCCTTTGGAAACCTTAAAGTACTATATAGAGGCAACCTATTTTTGGTGGTGGTGGTGTCTCAGAGACAACTAGGTGACCCAGTGGAGAGTCCTGAATTCATTAGTCCTGGAATCAGGAAGAACTGAATTCAAATCTGGCCTCAAACACTTACTTCTTCTGATGAAGCAGAAAAATTAATGCTCAGATAGCTCATTTGAGTGACCTGAGTTCAAATTTGACCTCAGATATTTCCTTGCTGGGTGCCCTTGGCCAAGTTACTTAACCTTTGTTTTGTAAAATGGAAATTATAATAGTACCCCCATCCTAAGGTTGTTGTAAGGATCAAATTAGATAATTGTAAAACACTTAGCACAGTGCCTGGCACATAATAAATATTATAGAAATTGCTATCATTATTATCGTTACAGTAGACACAACCCAAACCGGTGAGTAAAAAGTATAGGGAGTAAGATTTAAACTTAATATAACAAATCAGCTATTTGAATATAAAATTATCCGATTCTCCAGATAGTCCCCTGTCTTTGGAGGTATTCAAGTAATGAGTAGATTATTTGTCCTGACATTACAACAAAAGATAACTCCTAAGAGACGTTTGCACTCTTAGATTCTACAATTCTAAGTATGCCATACCAGCCATGAAATATTGGCAATAAATCATTAAAGGGTATATTTTTTTTAAATATCAGAATCAACATTCTTTGCTTTAAAAAAATAGAAATAAAATTAGGGCTAGATCTGTATTCCATTTCCAGGGACCTTTTGTATGTGTGTGAGTGTGTGTGTGTGTGTGTGTATGTGTGTGTTGGTAAAATTGGAACTAGAAATATCACTTTAGCTCCAACTATATTGATATATCCCCTTTCTTAATCAACGTTCTTTTCAAGGGCAGATTTGCTTACTTTTATGGCAAGGTTTAAATACCACTCTATTGCCATCTGCCAGTTACAATTGCCCAACTCATCAATTTTTTACTACCCCTGCTGCTTTGGGCTAAAGTCTATTACCTTCTGAAGACTGAGCAAGCTTTCCTGTTATATGACTATTGCTCTTGTTGCAATTGCTATGTTGTGGATTTTTTCTCCTTCCCTAACGCATTGCTTTAATTCATGTTTCTCTTACCAGACCACAAAACGTGGCACAGTTCATTCTAGATCTGAACCTTATTCCCCACCCCCAATACTTTCCCAGTAGGCTATCAACTATAAAGAGCCTTCATTCATTTAAACTGAAATTTAAAACTTAATTGAATAAAATTGAAATTAAAATGAAATTTTCATTCCTCTCCAGACTATACTCCTGACTCTCCCAGATTCTCTGCAATGCCCCAGAAACCTCTTCACCTTGAAAGTTGACTCCATCTGGACCTCACACATTAGAGCTACCTTCTTCCCCATAGTCTTTCCCTTGGACTCAGTTGTTCCTCTCAGAAATCCAGTTTTAAGAAGGGCTCCCATACCAGCGATGTTTTCATTCCTCTCTAAACTGCGTAACTAACTCTACCAAACTGTCTCTAAAATACTATCAGAGGTCCATCCCACCCTCCCCATTTTCCAAGTGGAAAATTGTGACTGGTTATTTCTACAAACTCTGCAGTAACTAAATCTTTCCCTATCAATATGTTCCTTCAACCTACTCTCCGGCCACCTGCTTTTTCCATCAATGTTATCCAAAATTAATTCCAAAGACATAAACACCTGTCCCTGCCATCCATTCTTGCATTCTCATAGGGAGCATTCACTAAAGCCACATCTCTCCTTGGGATTATTTCCTCTTCAATCTTTTTCTGTAATAGCTTCTTCTGTCATGAAATACACAATTTCTATTCTAAAGTAAACAAAATTCCCATATGTCCTTGACTTATTCTTCAAACATCCTGTCTCCTTCCATGCTTTAATTGAAACTTAGATTTCTCTTGATGAAAACACTTCCCTAAGAACTCTCTCTAATAGAGTCTGAACATTTTGCAATTTATTACTAATCATAAGGCAAGAAAGAGAAATTGGCACACTCCTTCAACTCTCATTTCAACTGCAAGACCAGGGGTTCTTAATGTGGGGTCCATGGACACACAACATGCCTGCAAATAGATTTCATTAATTTGTAGAGAGGGAAAATTACATATTATTTCAATACAATTGGTTTATAACTGTAAAAGTGTTTGATGCATGCCAGGCACTGATGTGGGAGATGTTAAGGCACTGTTTCTGGGAAAGGACATTCTGTGGGACATTCTGTGTGGCCCTACAATGTGAGTGGGAGCTGTCTTGTCCATAGACTGTGCAATCCAAACAGGCTGCATCCCAGGTACAGGCTATGTCTTTAAAATTTCCAGATTGGGACATGTTTTCCCTTCCTGGCAGCATCTAGAGAAGTAAAGGTCTTGTTCCCCCACACCATAAGCCCTGTAGTCCAAGAAATAGGCCTGGAGTTTTGTACTGTTTTGTGTATTTTTTTCAATCGTAGGACTTCTGCCTCTGCCTTTCCCCTCCAAAGGAAGGTAAATGCCGATGGCCAAAAGCTGCCTAGTTAACTTGGGGTTTACTGGTTAGATTTCTTTCTCAGAGACCAAACCTTAAATCCACTTCACTCTGGAGCTCAGACTGGACAATAGGTCTCCGCCCAAGCACCACTTAATGGCTAATTTTGGGCCCTCCTGGGTCAGAGTGAATGTAAATAATAACTGTTTCTCTTTTGGCCAGCAACCCTGGAGGTCTTACCCTCCCACATACTCACACACACACACACTCACACATACATACACATTCACACACATACACACACTCACACACACACATACACATACACTCACACACGCACACATACACACATTCACACACACATATACACACACTCACACACACACATACACATACACTCACACACGCACACATACACACATTCACACACACATATACACACACTCACACACACATACACATATACTCACACACACGCACACATACACACACTCACACACACATGCACATACACTCACACACACGCACACATACACACACACTCACACATACATACACACATTCACACACACATACACATACACTCACACACACGCACACATACACACACACATACACACACACTCACGCACACATATACACACATACACACACTCACACACACACACTCACACACACACACTCACACACACACACATGAAGCTCTATTGTAAACAGTAATTCCACATAAATTCTCCTGATCACCTTCTCATCTTTTGAAAGCCATGCCATTGAAAGTCATTCTTTATCCTAACAAATTTGGGGTCAGTCTCCCACATTCCTCAGTGACCTACAGTCCTGTTTTCTACCTAGCTATAGACTCAGTGTGATGTAGGACCTGAGTTCAAATCTCACCTGCCACTCCCTAGGCTGTCATGAACAGGTCCCTTCCCCCTCTAACCTGTTGTTTCTCCACCTGTCCAGTCAGAATAATCACCACAGCCACTTCACTGGGTTGTCATAAAATCAAATCCGATAATGTATGTAAACCTGAATTCCACAATATTCTCACTAACACTAACAAGAGTTCAATCTCTTGAACTCTTTCAACCTAACACATAGCCTCAATCTCCAGTCCTAACCACAACCTTAACATTGCAATTTTCTGTCCTATGATGATTAAGTTCACAAAAAGTATCATTTAATACCATATGGGCCCTCCCTGATATTGGGCAATCCATTCTTTCATGGTGATGCATAAAACATCAAAAATTACAAAATGACCCTAAGTCCTGTGCTGCCTTTTTGGAATTTTTCAGTGATAAAAAAGTGGCAGAGAATACTAAAAATTACATGGATTTAGACTATATGCATACGTTAATTTAATTGTTGGTACTCTAAGTGTGATAATTTTAATAAATAACAAATTAGGTCATATATTTTTTGAGGAACTCAGCTATCTCCCTCTTTGTCCTCACTGTAAATAACTCCAAGAACAAAAAAGAAGAAAACAAAATTTACATAACTTTATCACATATAATACATAATAGATTTGCAACTTCATGTGCAATCATTTTTTTATGTTGTGGAAATTTTGTTTTATTCCATAAATTAAAAAAATTAAATGATACAATTAAGACATGCATGACAGGAAAAGGAAATTAACTGGTTAGGCATCAAGATAGCAAAGAAAGTACTATACTGATATTCACACAGTATTAAATGGAGGACAATCTCATATATTTGGTAGATCCTTTATGGGGGCAGTTATGGAAAGATTATTGATCTTGATTATTGATGAAAATGATTATTCCATAGGACTAACAGGGTTGAAATCTACATGGGTGAAAGAGGCAAGCATGCAATACAGTTACAACTACATCGTAGGATAGGGCAATTAAATTCAGTAGCGATTGAATAATTGGATAATTTATTGAGAAGAGGTACAAGCTAGGGGTTTGCAATTCTTTATATTTTGTTCTATAGCCTACATTTTTGTTAATATATAGCACATTTCTTTCCAGGTAAGGGACAATGTGAATATTCTTCCCAAGACATCCACAGGTTACTCTCTGTCTATGATAGTTGCCCAAATTGCAAAGACAAATCCTAGGAGGTTTTTTTTTTAAAAAAGGTCAGTTTCTATAGGACTAGTTTGCAAACTTAGTTCTATTCATCTATACCATGATTAAGAACATCTATACAAAACCAAGAGATAGAGTCAACTGAGTCTGTAAAAGTTTCAAACTAGTTGCCTCAATAAGAGTAAACCAAAACTACCACTTGGTTGTAATTGGATTTTTCACTTTCTGACCAGATGTGTTATATAAACACAGCTTGAATAGATGAGTTGTTTTTTAACAAAAATACTTAACAAAAAATACAGACCTATAAAACCAAATTGTCACCAACTTTTTTGAAAGTGCTGCGAAAATACTGTTCACCAGGCAGTGACTAGATGTTTTGCTTCCAAATTATAATATATCTCCCAGATCTAAAAAAATTACACATTTCATCCCAGGTTATATTGTGCTATCCCAGGGTTTTTTTTTTATTTTGTTTTCTTAAACTTTTTTATGCAACAAACATGTTCTAAATACCATACCACAATGTGCTAGTTACACCACCACTATCTAATAGCATGGTTTATCCATAGTAGCCAAATGATTCGTAAAAGGCCTAGCACAATCATGGAGAAGATCTGAGGGTTCTTGTCGTAGTAAGCTGCTGCTGCTTCTGCTCTGTGTGTGTGTGTGTGTGTGTCTGTGTGTGTTTTCATGGACACACAGCATGTTTTAAAGGCTTAGTCAGGTAGGTTTTATTTACTGTGTAAAAGTGCATAGAAAAAAATGTTTGACTAAATATCAAGTTATTGCAAAAGCAATGACATTGTTTTTCCAACAAGAAAAAAGCAAGATATCTTTGAAATTCCAGTAGTTCCAGAAATGGAAATGAGGCTGAGCAAATTTGAATTCTGCTCAAGGCATAAAAATGGGAATGGATGCCATTTTGAAATACATGTGTTTGTATATGTTTGCCAGATCGTTTTCTTCTTGCCAATGGCTGGGGCGGGGGGGGCGGAGAATCCCTGAAATGTCATCCAGCCCTACCAGAGGACAAGTTACCCTAAACTCAGTCTGTAGTTTAACAAAAAGGGAGGAAAATTCCTCAGTATTATAGTCAGTTACAGGAGAAAACCAAAACCAGGAATGTAGTTGAAGTGATTTTCTCTTCAGTAAAGAAGCAGATATTTCTGTCACGGCCATTACTATGCCAGGCCATTTTAACACACAGCTCTTCCACCACTGTAACACCCCTATGACATCAGGTTAATAACAAATAACAGACAAGGGAGAAGACCTTGTCACAGGACCTAATAGATGAAACAGATTTTGCTTCTGTTGGCCGTTCAGAATGATTTGACCTCATATGTTTAACATTACCCAAAACCCAGGAAATTACCTCTTGGCCAAAGTGGCAGCTCCTTGCCGAGGCCCATTCGGAAATGCACAGAGAGTCTTCATAAAATGGTGAGGTCACTTTCTAAGGGAATTTTACTAGCTGTGTGCTGCCTGCCCTGTACCAACTCTTCTGCAGTCAGACATTGGCAGAGTTGCCAAGGGCATAAATGACATTCCTCTTAGCTGCCATTAAAGCAGGGAGATCAAAATTACAAAGATAGATTCCTAGGAGTAATGCAGGTCCTGCCCAAAATCAGCCTTTAAAAGGACTTGCCACCTCATTTCAGATGGCCCAAATCCATGGTTAAATGGACCTTTCAAATCAGTCCTTTGTCAAAGGAGCACATATATTCCTCTTGGGAATTAATGGGCACGTATACTAACGGTTTCAGAGCAGAGCCAGTCTAGGGTACACCAAAGGGCCAGTGAGTCTGAGGACTGCTATATGAATGACCTTCTCATTAAAGAAAACCCTCACCTCTTTTAAGATTAACAAGCCTAAGTATGAGTCTGAAGAGTTTGGTTCTCAGTCAAAGAACTTTTTAAATGCAGAACTGTCCTGAAAAAAAAAAACTCTATCCAGGAGAGTTGACTAAATCTAGGATTTCCATCCAAGACAGTAGAGTCCTGGTTTACTTTCCCCTAAAATGCATAGGATATCTTGGGAGTATCTTTCACTAACTAGGTGCAGATCCATGGATGTTTGTGACTGAAAGGCACTTGAGGGGATGTCTCGGGAGACCCAGATGGCCAGTCTTCCACAAGAACTTCTGCCAGGACTAAAACCAATTAATAGTATAATGGCCTGATCCAGCATTAATAAAAACACTGACAAATGCTGCCTAAATAAATCCATGAAAACTCAGGCCTTGTTGTGTGATAGGCTCTGATTCTTAAAGTATCTTTGATACAATTAGCTTTAAATTGCTCTGATGCTCAGATCCCTATTTGGAATTTATAGAACTCTTTACCTTCCTTACTATAGATGTGTGTAGGTATATATGAATATATATATAGATGTGTGTATATACATATATACATACATGCATACATACATGCATATATACATGTGCATATAGACATAGGTGTATATTAGATATAAATAAATATATATTAACTTGGGCCAAGTATTTGGGTTTTATATGTAAGTGAGGTGACTGGACTTCAGAGACAACATGGTATATTGAATAAAGAGCCAGCCATGAGGTGAGGAAGGCCTGGATTCAAGTCCGGCCTCTGAAACACATTGTCTGTGTGTCCCTGGCAAAATCGTGTAAGGAGTAGCATAGCCAAATGGGAAGACACTATCCTTAGAATCATTAGACATGATTTTGAATCCTAGCTCAGCCCCTTTCGACTTGTTGATTGATCTTCCCGAGTTCAAATCTGGCCTCAGATACTTACTAGCTGTGTGACTCTGGCAAGTTACTTAACCCTATTTGCCTCAGTTTCCACATCTGAAAAAATGAGCTGGAGAAGGAAATGGCAAACCATTCCAGTACCTTTGCCAAGAAAACCCCAGATGGGATTTTAAAGAGTAGAATACAACTGAAATGACTGGACAAGAAGAAGTCTCAGCCCATTTAGGACTCAAGTCATCATCTGTAAAATCAGGAGGTTAGACTATATGACCGTTATGGTCCTCCCAGTCCTACATCTTTGCATCTTCCTGCTGTCAAGCCTTTGCTTATATTACTGAAAACTATTTCTTTTGTTTAAAAAAAATTATTTTCAGTTCCAAAGTCTCTCCCTCCTACCCGCCCATTGAAAAAACAAGAAATACGATATGTGTTGCACGCATGAAGTCATGCAAAATTATATTACTAAAAATTAACACATTTTCCATTAGCTGTTCAGGGGAAAATAGGCAATAGGTCTCAAGTCAGACAGTTTTGTTATATTTAGCAGCAAATTTGGTGGAATAAAATATTATTTATTAAGTGAGGTTTGGGAATAATTCTGAACTTCCATTTCTACATGCTGTTTTTGCTTTCCATTTCTTCAGATCACTGAGTTAGCTAAACTGAAAAACCTATAAACTCACATAATTCTGCTTGCTTTCAATAAAGAAATCAAACACATTTAAAACCCTAATGGCAAAAAAAAAAAAAAAGCCAATCAAATCTGTACCCTCCTTCCTTAAAGGAAATACAATGATACGGAAATCACACGTCATCACTGATTTCTAGGAATCAGAGAGAAAATATACAAAAAGTTTAATGAGCAGATGAATAAAGGGAAGTGGTAACTGACATTTTGAGCTAAGAAATATGACAATCAGCAGTTGGTTTCCCAGCCAAATCCTCTTACAGACCTGAAATGCTAAAAGCTTCACAGAGGAAATAAATGCCATGTTCTGAGGAGCAGAGTCTTCAGGGACAGATCTGTTAACCATCAATGAGCATGTTTCATCTCACCGCGCATTGCAGGGAAGTCAAAGAGAGCTTTTGTGTACCTGCCCGCAGACAGAAGCTGGAAAGCTTTGGCACAGGAAACTCTGGTCTTGCCCTTAGGCCCTGGAACAGATAACAAATATATACAGTAAATGTATATGGAGAGACACTCTGCAGTCTTCAAAAGCTTCCCTTCAGGCTGGTTCTCTGCAATTCATACTTACTGAGGAGAAAAGAGAAAGAAAGTCAACTTTAGGTCAGAAAGGAAGTAGGGGAAATGTTTTTGAGTGGCTTTTTTTTTTCTAGCAAAGTATTTAGCATTTATTTTCCAGTCCAATAAAGTCAGAAAGGCTTTTGTTGGTATTCAATCATTTCAGTTGTGTCTGACTCTCTATAACCCTATTTGGGGTTTTCTTGGCAAAGATACTAGAGTTATTTGCCATTTCCTTCTCCAGCTCATTTTCCAAATGAGGAAACTTAGACGAACAGGGTTAAGTGACCTACCCAGGGTCACAAGCTAGTAAATATCTGAGGCCAGGTCTTCCTGACTTGAGACCTAGTATTCTATCCACTGTACCACCTAGCTACTGGCATAAAAGCTCCAAGTGCTTTCAAAAGAGTGTGGGCTCTATTTTAAAAGCAGATCTGCCTAGAGAAGTCATCTTTAAATAAAGAAGTCAACTTACAGTACATCCAACTTAAACATTGTATTTTAGATGGAGACAACATGATTTTGATGGAAAGAACCCTGACTCTAGAGTCAGAGAGGCTTTGGGTTCAAAATTCCTCAGTGAAGACAAATTCACTTAACCTCCCAGGGTCTCAGTTTCCTCATCTTTAAAAGTAGTGGATTAGATTGAATGACCTCACAAGTCTCTTCCAGACCTAAGTATATGATTCTAAGGAATCTGAAAGAGAATATTAAAGAGATTTTGGGTAAATGCTATCACCAGAAAGAGTCAAGTGGGAGTAGTTCTAGCACCACATAAGGTACCATTGATCCAAGGATTGCATTGAGCTATGTTGTTTTCTCATTCTCATGCTAATAGGAAAATACTACTCAAAGTAGAAAAGCTATAACAGAGGCCCCACAGAATGATTGTTTCCTGACTGTGAGCCAAACATTCAGAGACCTCATGAGTAGAATTGTTAACATCTTTTCCTGACAAATTTCCACACAGGGTAGAAGCAACTCACCCTGAATCTGAATTCCTGAACATACGAAGGAGTTTGGATACCACCTAATCCTAAAACTCCCTGATCTGTAGTCTCAGTGTCAGTCAAAAACTGAGTCTCTCCCAGACAGTGGCAAAGAAATGATGTCTTGAAATCCTTAAAAGTTACTAACATTCAGACTGGAATTGAAGAAATTACAGTGACCTGAGCTAACAAAATTGGAATCAATTTCACATCTCAACAAGGAACTAGGGTCTCTAACACCATAGCAAATGTGGGGAATTGATCTCATATTTTTATACATTGTGCTCTGTACACTAACTCTGTATACTGTGTATGTGTGTGTGTGTGTGTACATGTGTGTGAGATTTTTAATTTCTCCTAGTAACCAGTACATTATAAGGGAGTGGTGGGGAGGAAAAGAATGTCACTGGAAAGAATAAAGGAAGGTCTTAAAGGGATGCATACCACAAAGCCAACCCAAATGAGTTTAATTTGTTGTGGCTGTATGACAATACTGAGAAGGTGCTAGTCAATCACAGGGACTTTTCTGATTGTTTCTGACTCGGTAATCTGAGTGGATTTTCTCCATAATGGTGCCTTTTTTACACAGCAGGCACTTTTGAATCTCTCCTGTAAATCAGGGGTGTCTACAGGGATTTGTTTGGCTTTTTCCCTCCTTGTTTCTCCTTCTCCTGCTCCCTCTTTTTGGTTATTTGTGAAAATCAAATGGTCCTGCTAATTCTTTTCTGTGAAATAGAGTTTGGTTGTCAGGCCCCAAAAGTGGCACATTAATGATTCTTGACAACTTGCTCACTGAAACTCAATCTCCAAGAATATTCACCCTACATCCTGCTTTTTATTCTGCAAGTGGAATAAATTACTTTTTAAATGTTCCTCTTGAGCTCTGGGCTTCTAGGGAACAAACCTGATCATTCAAATTCAAGTTCGGCATTCAGCTGGTGCCCCCATTCACAATGGCTTAGTTAGATGTATACTATACCCACAAATGTACTGGGGACAAAGTGGATACTAATTGATTTGCCTGAAAGTAATATGAAATCATTCTTATGACTGACTTTAGCGTATCAGTGAAATATTATTTAATTTGTTAGCAATGTGGGTTTGTCTTATCAAAATTGAATGAGGGGCCAGATTAAAGTAGGCTTAATCCTATCCTTCCTTCTTAGGTAAAAATTCATTGTGACCACACTGAGAGGTTTGACTTGAGATTGCCCAAGGAAAGAGAATAAACACTTACATAAGGCTTACTATGTATCAGGCATTGTGCCAAGCCCTTCATAAATATTATCTCGTTTTATCCTCACAACAAATCTGGGAGGCAGGTGTGTTATTATCCCCATTCTGCAGCTCAGGAAACTGAGGCAAACAGAGAGTAAGTGACTGGCTCAGGGTCACATAGCTAGTAAGTATCTGAGACTGGTTTTGAGCTCAGATCTTCTGGACTCCAGTCATAGCACTCATAGCACTGTACTACCTAGCTGTACTACCAATACCAAAGCCAGTCTATGCCATACTTGCAGTAAAATTCACAAATATAATTGAATAATAATTGCACTATAAGCCTTTGGAGATTTCAGTTACCAGCAATGAATAAGCCTATCATATTTTGCAAAACCTCAATGTATTAGAAATTAGCTAAAATCCATGGTGAAGCAAAACATGGTGATATATAATAAAAAAAAAAATGATAGCATGACCAGTAAAACAGTCACTGCAGGTCAAGTTCTCCCCTCATGCATTCTCTCCAATAATCCTGCATTCTTCCTGAATTGAGTGCAATTGACATCACATAGGGAGGTACTTAATAAATATTACTGAGTAAAGGAATGAAAAAAATGAAAGAAAGAAGCACAATTATATTCTAAGCTATGTTCTTAAAGCCAAAGGACATTGAATGTAAAATGTTCTTAGAGCTAAAAAAAAAAAGGTGGGGGAAAGAAATGCTTCTGGAATAAATGTTTTCCTTAAGCTTATAAGCATGTGTGTTATTATTCATAATTTTCTTTTTACAGAGTAATAACTTCCTTTCCTTAAAAAGTTTGAAGGACATTACAAACTTTTTGTTAAAATCACATCATGACCTCAATATGAATGAATGTAATCAATATTTGTGGATGAATGAGTTATTCCTGTAAATGTCTTTCTGGTGAGCAAGTGGCCCTGGTCATAAAATAAATTTTTTATTTTTACTTATCAAAAAGTAAATATTTGAAAATTAAGGTAACCACCAAGATGGTATGAATCACAAAAGACTCCAATTTATTTTCCTCAAAAATAGATTTCACTAGATGAAATCAACATAGAAACTACCTAATTAACCACAGGAAAGCCATGATTTCTTGAGTTACAATTTCTTCTTCTACAAAATGAGAGGGTTAAACTTGATAATTCCTCCTAGCAGTAGAAATGTTATTCTCCCTAAGAAGAGCAGAAATAATCATTAGTCAAAAATATTCACCAAGTATTTCCTATGTGCCAGCACTATGTGCTAAACATTGGTTATACAAAGACAAAAATGAAACAATTTATAGTCAAATGGGGGAAAAACTTGAATACCTATAATTTATCCATTATTCATACAAAATGAATATAAGATAGCTAAGGGAGAAATGATAGTTTTTTCCTCCTAATTGACAAACCTTCCAAAGAATTATTAATGAAAAAAAGAACAAAATTCCTTTGTGCTTTTTTCCTTCTCCCCATTTCCTTCGTCCATTCAATAGCAGTATCATGTTTAGACCCAGACAACTTTGGGCTCATGCCACAGGGGCCTCAAGCTTTAGGCTACCCCTAACCATCATAGGCACAAAAATTATCAAAATAAAATAAAATATGCAGAGTAAAACAAAATAATTATGAGTGATCCTCACAACCAAGTGAATACTACCTTGTTTGTATGAGGTATATTAGTATGGGATAAGGGAATCTCTGAATACACCTAACTGGCTCAGTCAGTTGTCCTGGCTTACTCTGTGGAAAGAAGGTGCAGGGCAGAGGTGGCTGGTTGCCAGATTTATACCTTTGATAAACTCAGCTCAGCTGCATCAGGATGAGCAATTTGAATTCGTCTAAGTTTCACTAGACCCTCTTTCTCAGCCTTAGCAGCTGCCTCTGAAGATTGCAACATGAAGAAGAAGAAATCCTTATTGCTGTCATGGTAAGACAAGCTGGGAGGAGCAATGTAGGTCCTGGTAGGACCGTGTGAAAAGGAGCAGGGTAGCCAGCATTGCTGTTCAACCTCCTTCCCCAACCTCCAATCCTCAAGAACCCTTCATGCTGTTGGGGGCCTGCCTTGACTATGGAATAATCCCTTTCTCAGAGTCTATAAAGTTAGTCTTCTAGGGGATTCCCAAAGTCCTCTGTGCCTATCAGAGAAACCAAGGCATTGGGGATCTTCCAACGGCAGGATGAGGTAGATAAAGTCAATTGCCCAAAGTCACGGTCAGTAAGTGTGAGAGTCAGGATTCAACCTTTAATCTTTGTGCCTCCAGTTCAGCATTCTCTCCACAATGCCACTTATCTTTGAAAGCTTGACCTGAGTTTAAATCTCACCTCAGATACTTGACACTCACTAGCTGTGTGACCTTGGGCAAGTCACTTAACCCCAATAGCCTCATCCTGGCTCATCTCCAGTCATCCTAATGAATATCTGGTCACTGGATTCAGATTCTGGAGGAGAAGTGAGGCTGGTGACCTGCACAGCCCTTCCTCCCTCAAAACAAAGTCAAGTGCAAGTCATGTCATTATTTCTCTGATGGCTTGGTCTTCTTCAGCAATGAAGGATAAACATATCACCTCCTTATTTTTATTCAACACCCAATTGTACCCAAGTTTACTACTGTCCCTTCCCCATCTCTTTGTTCCAGAACCCCCCCAAAGCGGGCAGAATCACCCACTTTGAGAATCTATGAATTTTAATGGATGCAGTTGGGCAAGAAAGTGACTTTTATTTAGTTATTTATTGAAAGATATACACAACAATCAATAATAAGTCACAAGTCAATTAATGTTTTTTATATTAATCACTTTTAGTACAGAGACTGAACCTGTAATCTATTGGTCCAAGGAGAGTCAAGGAGAGGAAATTCCCTCTACCAATGCAGGCCTGCATCTGCCCCGCAATTAATAGGCAGTCACCTAGAGCATTGAGACTTGCCCAGGGTCACACAGCCTGTGTTACAAGCAGATCTTGAAACACTGGCCTTCCTGGCTCCAAGGACAGCTCTCTCTGTTTATGATCCTACATCATCACCTCTTGTGATTTCTACTGCTTTTTATATGATTTCTTTAGTGGAGTTCTTTTAATCTATATTTGATTTGAAATGGTATGTTGCTATTATTTTACATTTTGTTTACATAATTTTTTGCATAACTTGTGTTTACGTAACTTTTATATAATTAAATTCCAGCCAGACAACACTAAGAATGATTTTCTATTCTCTCTTTGCTGTCTTTTGCCTGTGCATATGGGTAGTCTGTCCCCTAGCCTGGAAGGAATTACTCCCTCTTCCTGGCAAGCCTGTCAAAAACCATCTTTTCCCTTCAGGTTCAACTGAGATTCCATCTATTCGTTAGTCCTCCTGGCTATGAGTTCTTTCTCCCACTTAAATTTTTCTTGAACTTTCTGTTTCTGCTTTGTACTCAGTATAAGTGACCCTGTAGTGGTTATTGTGCATATGTCATAAGTTGTAAGCTCTACTAGGTCTATTTCCAGAGATGATTAGGGAAAAAGGAAAAGAACCAATGTCTAAAATATTTATAGCACCTCTCTTTGCGGTGGCAAAGACCTGTAAATTGCAAAGATGCCATCAATTAGAGAATGGCTGAGCAAGTTGCGTTATATGATTGAGATGGAATACTACTGTGCTATAAGAAATGAGGAGCTCAATGATCTTAGAAAAACATGGAAAGACTTGGACAAAATAACGAATAGTGCAATGAGAAGAACCAAGAAAACACTGTATACAGTATCACCAAATTTGTTTTTAAAATGACTTTGAGTAAGTTATTTTGACAATTATAAATTCTGAGATTAACTATAAAGGACATATGAAGAAAGATGCTATTTACAGCCAAAGAAAAAACTGATATATAAAAGTATGTGTAGAATAATTTTACATATGTATACCTATTTGTGCCTAATGGTAGCCATCTTTGGAGCTGGGCTGGGGGAGGGAAAGGAAAAAAAAGAAAAAAATTTACATGATAATTTTATTATATATTTAAAAGGAATAGCAAGTTGAACATAATAGATTTGCAGTTTTGTGGGCAACTATCTTTTTATTATACTATGTTATGGAAATGTTTGTTTTCTTCCATAAATTAAAATAGAATAATTTTCAAAAAGAATTTTATTTTATTTTTTATTTTAAAAAATAAGTTGTAAGCTCCTCCAGGGCAGAGGTTATATCTTTAGCTTTTTAGTATCAAGACCTAATTAATAAGAATGAATTAAGAACCTTCTATGTGTCAGGTACTGTGCAACAAGCTAGAGACATTAATACAAGATTAATACAAAAATGTGACAGTCCCTGTCCTCATGGAGCTCACATTTTACTAGGGGGAGTCAACATGTTGACAGATGAGTAAAAACAGGGCATATGAAAAATAAATACAGAGTGATGTAGAGTAGGGCTAATAACTAGGAGAAACAGGAAAGGCTTCTTCAAGGAGGGGGCATTAGGGCTAAGATATGAAGGATGTTAAGAGCAAGAGTTGATGAAAAAGAGGGAAAGAATTCTAGACATGGGGTACAGCCTGTGGCAAGACACAGAGAGAGGAAAGGAAATGGCACGTCATGTACGGGAAAGAGCAAGTGTGGCTAGAGTGCTTAGTGGAGGAGGAAAAATTAATTTGTAATCAGTCTGGAAAAATTGGCAAGAGCCAAACTGTGGAGGGCTTTAAAAAGCCAAACTGAGGACTTTGGATTGGATTGGAAAGTGAGTGGAGAGTCATGGAAGATTCCTGAAGAAAGGAAAGACATAGTCAAATCTGCCCTTCATTTTAGCAGTCAGAAAAAAGATAGATTGGAAAAAGCAGAGATGGATACAATGAGATCAATTAGAAGCTATTACAGTAATCCTGGCAAGTAGCAATAAGGACCTGAACTAGGCACAGAATTAGTAATACAAGTGGTGGCATGGCCTAAAATTATCTTCCATATTTAGACAATCATTTAAGCTCTGTAAAGTTCAGTATTTTAATTCACAATGCTTCTTATGAAAAGGATGTTGCAAGCTAATTATTGTAAATCATCAACATTGACCCCTGCATTTTATAATATATTTTAATCAAAATATATTGCATATATTTTAATAAAATATATTGTATTTACAATATATTAGGTATTATATCTACAAAATATATTGTAGTAATATTTTTAATCATATTCTGTAAAATTAAAAACAATTTGCCTGAGTCCCTCATACTAAGGGGCAACCCTGTACAATAGTGTGCCCATAGGCAAAGGTTAAGTGTGGTAGAATTGCATGGGATAAATTCCTACCATTTTCTGACTAGGAGTTTCAATTCTTACCCCACAAATTTATGGTGATGGCTTTTTCAAGAGTATATCTCCCAGCATGCTCTATGAAAATGCATTCCAGGAAGATGATTTCAAGAGTGAGATGCCCCTTAGTTCCATGATCTGTAGTCCCTGAGGAGAAGAAAAAGAAAATCTTTCCAGTGTTTTTAAAGCATTCCATAGGGAAGTAGTTTAAATAAGTTAAGTAGTTTATTCAATTTGAGAGCCTAAGATTTTAATTTTGTATTGAATAAACTTCTCTCAAAAACTATTGATCAAAAACTTATTGAATCATATGTGGAAAATATAGTGAGCGTGCGTAAGCAGGGCACAGATCTGTGGAGTAAGATGCCCAGTTCTTTGTCCCATCTGCCTAAACTATTCTTAAACATACACAATTGGAGTTGAATTCCTAAAGTTAAAACATTTGTTTTCCAGAAGTCAACCGTTACAAATCAAATCTTTGGGAAGGCTAGGCGTATTAAGCTATTACCATCTTAAAGTGAATGAGTTAATTAACTTCAGTTACATTAGCAAGATCTTGAGCAGATGAGACAGAGGAAGAATAATTTTTTACAGAGAAGTTCTACAGGATCGGGAGCTGTAAAAAGCCTTTGGAGATGTTCTAAACTAATCCCCTCATTTTTAAAAATGAGGGAACTGGGACTTATCAAGTTGTCATTTCTCCCAAGATCACACAAAGTAGTCAGGAACAGGGCCAGGAGGTGAACACAAACCTTCTGACTCCAAGTGGAGGACCATTTTCGTTGCAACATAGGAGAAAAGAGAATGAATGAAAAAATATGAGTCTAACAAGGATAAGCCTGGGTAGTATTCTGCAATGGGGGTGAGGAGGAATAGGAAGGAATGTGAGAAGGGGGAAGGAGTAGAAGGAAATTAAGGAGAGTGTGATGATAGCACATAGAAACTGGGTGAAAATGGTATAGAAAATAAATGTAACTAATCTTTTCCAAGGCAATCCCTAACATGCTCCCCTGCTTCCCATTTTTTGGAACCATTTGAGCTACCAATATATTTAACAAATATAACAAATATTCAGACAATGTCGATCATAACCATAAGGCCATATCCTATAGAGAATAATCAAGGCAAAAACAGCTTCCATTACACAGTAAGTATTATAATAAAAAGTAGTTCACATATGTGAACCTCCAAAATCTTATATCTTTGATTTTAGCTTCACAACAAGCCCAAGAGAAAAATGCTAGTATTATTCTGATTTTGATGAAATTGAGCCAGAGAAAAGCTCAGATTATCGGTTTAGAGCTTAAAATATTAAAGGTTTTCTTGCCTAACCTAACTTTCTTTGTAGGTGTGCAAACTGAGTCTCAGAGAAGTTAAGTGGTGTGGCCAGGCTTATGCAGCTGGTAAATATCTGTTGGAATAATTTGAACCCAGAGTGTCCTGACTGTAGGTTGAGTTCTAGAAACACTAAGCTTCAAAGACTGAGTAAAATTTGCAAGCTCTCCTCACTCCATTCACCTTTTACTATTACTATTACAATATTTATTTACAGGAGACACCTGCTCTTACAGTAATCAAATCAACACTTTCATTGCTTTTGCAAAGGGCCTGTTAAACTGCTGCTTTGTGGCTTCATTGACGATCCCTAGGATGAATTAGACCAATTCCTTTTCCTGACTACCGCTTCACATACTGCATGTGTTATATCACCTTTAAATAAGTATGCACCTTGAGGGCAGGGACTGTGTCACTGTTGTTTCTGTATTCCCAGTGCCTACAACAAAGTGCTCAATAAATCTTTGTTGATTGACCGAAGTAGCACAATTCGATTGCTATTGATGTGGTCAAATGCACATTTGGCAGAGGATTGAGATACTTCAAGATATTAAGGAAGTTTACAAGCCTAAATACAAAACTTTGCTATTTTTCTCCTGGTAATCAATGTTTTAAGGCAATTCGCAATTTCTTGGCAGCAGTTTAGGGGATGAGGGAAGCTAAAACTAGAAATAAATGAAAAATTGAAGCCAGAGGTATAATGTTTTTAGTTTTACACTATGGTGATGATCATGAATGAATTGACCAAATGATGTAAGCTGGATAGTGTCTACACAATCACATTGTCCTCCTAGATCTATTCTTGAGTCACATAAAAATGCAAATCCAGCAGCACTCCACTGGTGAAAATTGGACTAAGGGAGGTGGTGTTTCCTTTAGCAGGAAAGGAAATCCTAAGAACAACGTGGCAAAGTGAAAACATTATTCAAAAAATTCATATTGCCCATACATGTAAAACAAAATATAGGGCTACTTATTCCAGTCAACAATATCCTGTAGTAATAACAGCTGATATTTATAACATATCAATTGATATACAAAGTGCCCTCCAAACATCTCATTTCATTCTCATAGCTTCCTCTTGAAATATAGGCTTTTCCAAGTATAATCAGCCCCATTCCACAAAAAGGTAAAAATAGGTTCCCAAATCCCCCAGTCACATAGTTAGGAAATAGCAAGGCCAAGTCTTAACTCTTCTGATTCTAAGTCTGGTGATTTTCTCCTTCACCATGAACTGATATTAATAAATCTGTTTTTATTGTTAAATAAGGCAGAAGGCTGAATGAATCATTAACATAACTCTTTCAAACCTGAAGCCACCACTAAACTCTGCTTCTTCCTTAGTAGATGTATGTACACAAATATTTGTACATACCAGAGATTATTAAATTGTGACTGTGAACTTAAAAAAATATACCCTGAGAAGTGCAGTTTAGTATAACTAAATATCCTTCTTAGTTTGATGTATTTTAGAATGTATTTGCCCACTTAAAAAATTATTCTGAGAAGTGGTCCATATATTTCATTAGATTGCCAAGGGGTAACACACAAAGGAAAAATGACAAATTGTAAGTCTCATAAGGCCAGCTGAATTGAAAAATAGAATTCTGACCTTCTGCTGACCCTTATACACTCTCCTGGACCCAGGTCTCTTCCAGACCTCAATGTCAAATTAACCATGAGATTATTTTTGGGACAGTGGAGGGAAGAACATAGGATATATTTTAATTTGTGTGAAGTGATTGACTAAATGCAGGTATGATTTGATTCAAATCAAGAAACATTTAATGAGTGACTATTATGTCCAAGGAACTTTGCTAGCTATCACTCTCACCCCATACAAATATGTCCTCTAATAATGACTTCATAAAAAAAATCAATGGCTTAGTTTATGTAGTATTCAAGAGAATTTGGACCAAGTCAAGTCATAAAAGCCCACTGGGACAATTTCAAATAAAAACTTCTCATTCTTTATTATTCTTCCTCCATTTCCCTCTCTTCCATCCCCACTTTTGGAGTCGCAAACGTCAAATCCTGCTGCTTGTAGCCATTAAGTAAGGCAGAGTTTTAAAGCAAAGCACCAATGGGAACTGGGATTTTAATATCCAGCAAGAAATCTCACTTGGTAAAACTGTTGACAAGACATTGTGAGGCACAGAGGGAATTCAGGTGTTTATGTTCTATGTAAGCGCGTCCTTACTTCAACCCGTCCCCATCCACTCATATCTTTCCTAGTTTGTTAGTCTATAGATCTGTCAAGTAATTGTATAAGACCAAGAATTATCATCCAATCAAAGCCTTGAAAGGACTTTCTATACAGGTTTCCAGAATTACAGAAGCTCAGAATGAGAGAGGACCCCAGGACTTCTAGGGACATGGAACTTACTTCTTCCTGAGGTAGCCCATGCCACTTTTGGACACATAGTCCCAAAGGGGAAGTATTTCCAAAATTGAATGAAATCTGACTTTCTACTCTTACTCTACCCTTTAAAAAAGAATAATTTGTTTGTTTAGGATTGTGAATGTCTCTAACTTCTGAAAATATCTGGTTTTCAGTCATGTCCAACTTTTCCTGACTCCATTTGTGGTTTTCTTAGCAAAGATATTGGAGTGGTTTGCCCATTTCCTTCTCCAGTTCATTTTACATATAAGGAACTGAGGCACACAGGATTAAGTGACTTGCTTAGGGTCACACAGCTAGTAAATATCTGAGGTCGGATCTGAACTCAAGAAGATGAGTTTTCTGACTCCAGTTCAAGCACCAGGGCACCACCTAGCTATGCTAGCCCTTGGCCTAATTTGTTTTCAGTCAGATCAGTTACAATCTGACTGTAGCTTTCTTGTTAGATACTTTGTGAGACTTCATCCCTGAAAACAATTTATTCATATCTGTTTTTGAGTAGGGGTCAGGGGAAGTCTAACTTTTTATAATTAATATTACCTTAATAATCACAAATGTATCTGTCTCTTAAACATGGTCCTCATCTCAACTACTCCTAAAAGATCCCAGGAGAGTGATTTATTCATTCTTTTATTTGAAAGGCAATGTGGCAATCTGGGAGTCAGGACATGCTGTATGATAAGCAACTTAGTTTTCTATGATACTAAATTTCAAAGGAGTTAACAATGAGGATAATGAGTATACAAAATTTTAAAAACAGGTGTAATCACAGGTCCAGACACCACCACCACTCCTTCAAGATCTTTCATTTATTCATTAAACAAATTTTTACTGAACTTATCTGTCTTAAATTTGGCACTGCTTATTTTAACAAAAGTTTGTAGCATGTCTTAAACTCCTTAGGAAGAGAAAATACTTATGTTAAATGAAAATTATAAACATTGAAAAGGATAAACCATCTCTAATTTTAAGTGAAACTAATTTATCTTAGTAATTTTTAGAACAATTTCTATTCAGGGGTCTACTTACTTACAGCCATTAGGTCTTATTCATAATCTCAGTTATTCGTACGAGATTTCTGGTGAACTTAATGGAAAGAATGTAGGACCTGTGCTTTCATCTGTGGAGGGAGAGTTCACTAGATATACTCCCTCTTCCCTGGCGGAGCTGCAGTAGTATTTAGATTCTTAGTTACCTAGAGTACAGTGAGGTTAATGAGTTTGCCTAAGATTATTTAGCCACTGTGTCAATGGCAGGACTTGAATCCAGTCCAACCTCAGTCTAAGCAAGTCATTATCTGTCCTACCTCAGATGTAGGAGTGTACAAACCTGTGATGATTACTAGCTACACTGAAAATGGAGCCAAATTTTTAGCTCATTTATTATTAAATTTCTTGCCCTATTGGCTTTGGCTAATTTGTTATACATTAAAGCTTTGCAAATGTGATGCAAAATATACCCATGAACTGACATATTTGCACAGGTTACTTGTTAGTGTTTTTCACAACAATGTCATTACTATTTAATTTTATTTTTTGTGGTCTTTACTATAAAAATGATATAAGATTTGCCTTTCTGACCTCAAGGCAAAATTCTCGATATTATCAATATGAATCTTTTTCTAGAAGAGGAAAAGAGAATTAGACCAACTATAAAATGGTTTCTCTATGTACATTTATGAGAAAAAAATAATTAGGAACATTAACATTAATTATTTACATTTAAATGGCATTTAAGTTTTACAAAGCATTTAGCTCACAACAAACCCATCAAGCAGGCAAATGGTGTATATGAATGTGTATGAGGGTGTGCTCACATACACATAACGTACATACATTAATTCTAATGCCTTCCTTCTGTTATCTCCAACTTATTCTGAATATAGTTTGTTTGTACATAGTTATTTGTATGTTCTCTCTTTCATTAGACTGTGAGTTCCTTGAAAGCTCTTTCTTCCAGAATCAGAAAAATGACTTTATCTTATTTTTTCCCATGCATTTGGGTGCCTACAATTGTACAACTAAGCTGTTACAAATCCAGGCAAAAAAAAAAATATGTGTCAAATTTTAATTGAAATGACCAGATTTGGATTTTTGGAAAATGAGTTCTTCTTCAGACTTATGAAAGAATATGATTCCCTGAGATGTCCATTCAGGAAGCAGAGAATCATGCTATTTCATTCGGATCATCAGCCTTCCAATGACCATATACAGAGGTTGTTTTGTCTATGGCGCATCCCTCTATGGAAGGTTGAGAGATCTATCCTCTTCCGGTTACCTCAGTGGCAATTCCCAAGCTAAGAATGGCCAATTTCAGGAGACTGTCCTTTGCAAAGTGATTAGTCTCCTACACGAAATTTTATGAGCTAAAATGATGCTTTGCCTCCTTCTTACAACACATAGCTTCTTTTCTCTCCCTCTGTACCCATGCACAAGCATAATATTATTTGAAAAAACAAGGCTGTTTGTGAAATAAAAACCACACATCTGCCCACTTTAAAAAAAGAAAATCTTCAAATGACTCATGGGCCTTTCTAGATACCACCAGGAGTGGGTCTACTTCAGAAAATGGGCAAAACAACCCCAAATTCTTTATGGAAAGGACCAAGTGGGGCACATTCCCCTTCAGGAAATGAAATTACAAGTAGGAACTGTATTTACTTTTGGGGGAACTGTATTTACTTTCTCGGCATGCTTAAATTCTCACCGGAGCATGTGAACAGAGGCATCAGGCCTGTAAACCTCCTCTCTGCTTACACCTACTAGGCCATAAAGTTTCCACTTGCCGAAAGCAGCTAGCCCCCCAGTACATAGCAAATCACCCCAAGGTGATGATGAGGGGGTAGATTTACTGCAGCTTCACACAAGAGCCCATTAACTAGGCAGCAAGTCACTCAGGCAGCTGGGCAGGCCACTGAGCCCTGGCTAAGGTTCCTACTGTCGATCAGTCCTATTACACTTTCCAGTTTGGTGCCTCTTTTCGCTCCTGGCCGCAGTACAGTGTGTTGATCTCCAAAATCTTCTCTCTTTTGGACAGAAATCAACAGACACATTTCTTCTTGACCATGGATATTTGCAAGGCTGTCTTCTACCTGGCCAACCATACTATCATGAACCTTTGACAAAGTCCTCTCAAGCTGATTGTGACTTAACTCAAGGACAATGCTAAGCTACAGCACATCTCCAAAGGAGGAAAACCAGGAGGGTATCAGGCCATGCCAGCATGTTCATGGTTCATGCCAACAGTAGAAGGAGATGGAGATGTTTAACCTGGAAGAGGCTTTGGGACACTGCTAGCTGCCCTCCAGTATTTGAAAGGCTATGTGAAGGACTGATTTGACTTTTCTACTTAGCTCCAGAGGGTGGTTGCAAGTAGCAGAATTAGATTCAGGCTTGATAATAATTATAGTTACCACAAAGCGGAATGGCCAGCCTCAGGAGGGCATGGGTGCCCCCTCATTGAATGGTCTTTTGTCAATATAATGATCACTTGTCTGAATTTATGGAGGGAATTCTTTTTTTAGGTATGATTTGGAATAGAAGGTTGCTAAAGTTCCTCTGAGAAACCCTGTGATGGTAGCTCACTTCAGTGGAAGGACTTGATTATGTGGTTACAGGTCCAGGTGAGTCAGCAATTCATTGGTAAGATGAATTAATTATTCTAATGCTTATTTTTACTTCATGACATAATGTGTGTAGATATATCACAAACCTTTAAGTTCTATATAAATGTGAATTATTTTTTTAATATATAATTTATTTATTTTCAGTTCTTAACATTCACTTCCACAAGAATTTGAATTCAAAATTTTCTCCCCATCTCTCCTCATCCACCAGCCCAGGACAGCATGCACCCCATCCACCCCTTCCTCCAGTCTGTCCTCCCTTCTTTTACCCACCCTTCTTCCATCCCCCTGCCCCTCTTGTTTCCTGTAAGGAAAAATAGATTTCTATACTCCATTGCCTGCATAGCTAAAGTTGCATGCTAAAACAATTTTTAACATTCATTCTTAAAGCTTTGAGTCTCATATTCCCTCCCTTCACACCCACCCTCATTGAGAACACAAACAATTCAATATAGGTCATACATATGTAACAATGCAAAACACTTCCATAATAGCTATGTAGTAAAAGACTAACCACATTTCCCTCTGTCCTATCCTGCCTTTCATTTATTCCATTCACTCCCTTGATCTGTTCTCCCACAATAGTGTTTGCTTCTGATTATCCCTTTCCCCAATTTGCTTTCCCTTCTATTTTCTTCCCCCTCTTATCACCTTCCCCCTTGCCTTCCTGCAGAGAAAAATAGATTTCCATATCCAATTGTGTGTGTTATTCCCTCCTTAAGCCAAATCCCATGAAAGTAAGGCTCAATTATTTCCTTCCATCTCCCCCCTCTTCCCCTCTCTTGTAAAAGCCCTTTCTTCCCTCTTTTATGTGAGATGATTTACTATATTCTATCTCTCCCTTTCTCTTTCTCCTAGTACATTCCACTCAACAGTAAACTTTATTTTTTTTAGGTATTCTTACTTGATATTAAGCTCACCCTGTGCCCTCCATGTATGTGTGTATATATATACAAACATACACACATACACCAATGTACATATACATACCCATATACACTTACATATATATATATATATATATATATATACATTCCCTCTAACTACTCTAATACTGAAAGAGTCTCATGAGTTACAAATAACATCTTTCCATGTAAGAATGTAAACAGTTCAACTTTAATAAGTTCCTTAAGTCATCTCTTTTCTGTTTACATTTTTTTTAGGTTTATTTGTATTCTTTTTTTTTTTATTTAACTTTTTACATTCATTTTCACAAAATTTTGGGTTCCAAATTTTCTTCCCTTTTCTCCCCTCCCCCACCCCAATACACAGAGCATTCTAATTTTCCCTATCACCAATCTGCCCTCTCTTCTATCATCCCTCCCATCTCTTGTCCCCACCTTCTCTTTTGTCCTGTAGGGCCAGATGACTTTCTATTCCCCATTAACTGTATTTCTTATTTCCTAGTAGCAACAACAATACTAAACGGTTGTTCCTAAAACTTTGAGTTCCAAATTCTCCCCATCCCTCCCTCCCCACCCATTCCCTTTGGGAGGCAGGCAATTCAATATAGGCCCTATTTGTGTAGTTTTGCAAATGACTTTGATAATAGTCGTGTTGTGTAAGACTAACTGTATTTTCCTCCATCCTATTCTGCCCCCCATTGTTTCTATTCTGTCTTTTGATCCTGTCCCTCCCCAAGTGTTGACTTCAAATTGCTCCCTCCTCCCATTGCTTTCCCTACCATCATCCGCCCCCCACGTGCTTATCTCCTTCTCCTCCACTTTCCTGTATTGTAAGATAGGTTTTCATACCACATGAGTATGCATTTTATTCCTTCCTTTAGTCAAACGTAATGAGGGTAAACTTCTTGGTTTTTTTTTTTCTCAGCTCTCCTCTTTTTCCCTCCACTAAAAAGTCTCCTGCTTGCCTCTTGAATGAGAGATAATTTACCCCATTCCACTTCACCCTCTTTCCTCCCACTACATTTCTCTCTCATCATTTACCTTAATTTCTTTTAAGATATGTTCCCATCCTATTCAATTCACTCTGTGCTTTCTGTCTCTGTATGTGCATGCATGTGTGTATGTGTGTGTGCATGCACGCATATACATGTGTGTGTATGTGTGTGTGTGTGTGTATAATCCCACCAACTACCCAGATACTGAAAAAATTTAAGAGTTACAAATATTGTCTTTCCATGTAGGAATGTAAACAGTTCACTTTTGGTAAGTCCCTTATGACTTCTCCTTGCTGTTTACTTTTTCATGCTTCTTCTCATTCTTGTGTTTGAAAGTCAAATTTTCTTTTCAGCTCTGGTCTTTTCATCAAGAATGCTTGAAAGTCCTCTGTTTCATTGAAAGACCATATTTTCCCCTGAAGTATTCTACTCAGTTTTACTGGGTAGGTGATTCTTGGTTTGAGTCCTAGTTCCTTTAACTTCTGGAATATCCTATTCCATACCCTTCCATCCCTTAATGTAGAAGCTGCTAGATCTTGAGTTATCCTGATTGTATTTCCACAATACTGGAATTGTTTCTTTCTAGCTGCTTGCAATATTTTCTCCTTGACCTGGGAATTCTGGAATTTGGCCACAATGTTCCTAGGAGTTTCTCTTTTTGGATCTCTTTCAGGTGGTGATCAATGGATTCTTTCAATACTTATTTTACCCTCTGGTTGTAGAATCTCAGGGCAGTTTTCCTTGATAATTTCATGGAAGATGATGTCTAGGCTCTGGTTTTGATCATGGCTTTCAGGTAGTCCCATAATTTTTAAATTGTCTCTCCTGGATCTATTTTCCAGGTCAGTTGTTTTTCCCATGAGATATTTCACATTCTCTTCCATTTTTTCATTCTTTTGGTTTTGTCTGGTGATTTCTTGGTTTCTCAGAACATCATTAGACTCCATCTGTTCCATTCTAATTTTGAGAGAACTATTATCTTCAGAGAGCTTTTGAGCCTCTTTTTCCATTTGGCTAATTCTGCTTTTGAAAGCATTCTTCTCCTCTTTGGCTTTTTGAACCTCTTTTGCCAATTGAGTGAGCCTATTTTTCAAGGTGTTATTCTCTTCAGCATTTTTTTGGGTCTCCTTTACCAAGGTACTGACCCGTTTTTCATGCTTTTCTTGCATCTCTCTCATTTCTCTTCCCAGTTTTTCCTCCACCTGTCTAACTTGCTTTTCAAAATCCTTTTGAGCTCTTCCAAGGCCTGAGTTCACCGGACAGCCACTTGGGGTGTCTGGGATACAGAGGCCCCGCCCTCCACATCTTTCCCTGATGGTAAGAATATTTCCTCGTCATCAGAATTGAAAGGCAGGAACATCTGCACTCCATCAAAATAGCTCTCTATGGTCTTATTTTGCTTCCTTTTTCTGGGCATTTTCCCAGCCAGTTACTTGACTTCTGAGATTCCTCTGCACCCCCGCCTAGATCTGCCCAGCTAGTGCTTGGGGTCTGAGATTCAAATGCTGCTTCCCAGCCTCAGGGTTTTCCATGGTGGGAGCGGCTGCTATTCAATGTGAGCTTAAGTTCTGGTGCTTGGGTGGGGGCAGGGCCACCTCCCAGGCTCAGTTCCCTCAGGGGCTTTGTGCAGAGACCTTCAGTAATGGGGTGGGTGGGGGCAGGGCCACCTCCCAGTCTCAGCTTCTTCAGGTGGTTTATGCAGAGACCTTCAGTAATGAATATCCTGCCTGCTTGGGGAGTCCTGGGGGCCGCCGCTGCTGCCTCTGCCACTGCCTCTGCCTTCCGAGGGGCCCCGAGTCACGGAGACACCCTGCTCCCCTCTCGGCCAGTCCAGACGTCTCTCTCACTGACCTGCAGCGTCTGTGGGTGGAGGGACCTTCACAGCCACCGGAGATCCGTCCCTGAAGCCTGCTCGGATCTGCTCCTCTGGGGCCGCCCGGCCAGGGCAGGGCAAGGGTGGACTCCACTTTCCGGGGTTTGACGGACCCTGGGGATGGCTCTCCAGGGCTCTCTGGAACAGAAATCTTTTCTACCGTGTTTCTGTGCGCCTTGTAGTGATCCAGAATTTGTGGGGAGTTCTTGTAGGAAATATATGAGCTGTGTGTTCGGAGCTAGCATATGTGAGTCTTTCTACTCCGCCATGTTGGCTCCACCCTGCTGTTTACCTTTTCATGTTTCTCTTGACACTTGTATTTGAAAGTCAAATTTTCTATTCAGTTCTAGTCTTTTCAACAAGAATGCTTGGAAGTCCTCTATTTCATTGAAATTCAATTTTTTTCCCCTGAAGTATTACACTTAGTTTTGCCAGGTAGGTGATTCTTGGTTTTAATCCTGTCTCCTTTGACCTCTGAACTATCATATTCCAAACCCCTCAATCCCTTAGTGTAGATGCTTCCATATCCTGTGTTAACCTGGTTGTATTTCCACAATACTTGATTTCTTTCTTTCTGGCTGCTTGTAGTATTTTCTCCTTGATCTAGTAACTCTAGAATTTGGCTAAAATATTCCTAGGAGTTTTCCTTGTGTGATTTCTTTCAGGAGGCAATCAGTGAATTCTTTCAATATCTATTTCACCCTCTGGTTCTAGAATATCAGGGGACTTTTCCTTGATAATTTCTTGGAAGGTGATGTTTAGGCTATTTTTTTGATCATAGTTTTCAGGTAGATCAATAATTTTTAAATTATCTCATCTGGATCAATTTTCCAGGTCAGTTGTTTTTCCAATGAGATATTTCACATTGTCTTCTATGTTTTCATTCTTTTGGTTTTGTTTTGTAATTTCTTGTTTTCTCATAACATCATTAGCTTCCACCAGCCCCATTCTACTTTTTAAAGAACTATTTTCTTCAAGGAGCTTTTCAACCTCTTTTTCCATTTGGCCCATTCTGCTTTTCAATGTTTTCTTCTCCTTAGCTTTTTGGACCTCATTTGCCATTTGGGTTAGTCTATTTTTAAAGGTGTTATTTTCTTCAACATTTTTGGGGTCTCCTTTAGCAAGCTTTTCATGCACTTCTTGCCTCTCTCATTTCTCTTCCCAATTTTCCTCCACCTCCCTTACTTGATTTTTAAAATCCTTTTTGAGCTCTTCCATGACCTGAGATCATTGCACATTTATTTTGTAGGTTTTGAATGTAGAAGCCTTGACTTTTATGTCTTCCTCTGATGGTATGCTTTGTTCTTCCTCATCAGAAAGGATGGAAGAAAATTCCTGTTCACCAAAAAGTAACCATCTATAGTCTCATTTTTCCCCTTTTTGGGCATTTTCCCAACCAGTTACTTGACTTTTGAGTCCTCTGTCAAGTGGAGGATATACTTTAGGGACCTTTAAGTTATCAGTTCCTCCATGGTGGCACAATAAAGGGAAAGGAGTTTACTCCTCTGCTGCCCAGCACTCTGGTCTGTTCATAGGATTCCCTTTACAGAGCTTCCTCCACCTCCACCACACCAGTGCTCCTCCTCATCCCAGTACTGCCACACAGGATTGAGACTCAGATCAGCTCCTCAATCCCCCCAGGGTCTTTAGGCTAAGGGTTCCAAAAGTGGATGCTACCTCTGCAGTAGCTGCTACCACCCTGGGGCCAGGGCTGGGGCCAGAAGGGGCTCACTTCTCACCCAGGTGAAAGAGCTTTCTTACTGACCTTTGAAGCTGTCCTTCACATTTGTGGGTTGAGAAGTCTGGGAACCACAGCTGCTACCCATATTCCGTGCCTTGAAGCCTGCTCCAGTTTTGTCCATGCAGTTTGGACAGCCAAGGCTGGGTTGCACTCTGCTCTAAGCCCAGTGTGATAAACCTTTCCTGTTGACCTTCAAGCCTGTCTTGGGCTAGAAATCTCTTGCACTCTGTCATTTTGTGACTTCTGCTGTTCTATAATTTGTTTAGAGTCATTTTTATAAGTATTTTATGGGGTATAGGAATAGAGGTAGAGCAGTTCTGTCCTTCTACTCCACCATCTTGGAGCTGCCCCCAATGTGAATTATTATTATCGTGATTTCATAGTGTGGGAAATTTGCAGAAGGTGGGAGTTGGGAAGAGGGAAAGTCATACCCATAAGTACTTTGCTCCCTAAAATTGCCCTGATTCTCATAATTAGGGCCTTAAATCTAAATGGAGACAGTGAGGAGGGAAATATTAGATTTGTTTAAGTTAGGTAATGCTATACTTAACACTTCTTAAAGGTGATTTTTGAATAAGATATATACAAAACCCAAAATTCAACATCACAAATTTCTTAGACTATTTTTGATGCTCATCATGACCATGTGATGCTCACAATGTTCACAACCAAATTAATTAGAAAAAAATCACTATATAGCACTGTCCAACAGTCAGTTTCAATCAGTGGATCAGTCAATGGACACTTAGTCTTCTCCAATGCCAGGTGATATGCAAAATGCTGGAGAAGCAAAGAAAGGAAAGAAGTAATTCCTACCCTTAACACCCTCCAATGGAGGAGATAATATGGAGGGGGGAACTATATACATACAAGATATGAACAGGATAAATTTTAGGGAATTTTGGAAGGAAGGTACTAGTATTAAGGGAAACCAGCAATTTCCCTCACTATTCCGATAGAATGCATACTTAAACATTTAAGTTTAAGCCCTGTATATGATATAGCATCATCTTATCAGAGAAAGTAAGGCAGCAACATAGTGTTGGAGAGAAAATCACTATGCTGTAGTAGCTGATGTTTAAAAGACTAATAACCAATCAACAGACAGATGGAATATATGTCAATTCAAAACTGAATTAGATAAGAAATGACAAGCAACATGATTTCATAAAAAAACTGGAAAGACTTACGTGAACTGATGAAAAGTGAAGTGAGCAGAACCAAGAGAACATTGTACACATTGTACACATTGTATGATGAAGACCTGTGAATGACTTTAAGTATCCTTAACAGTACAATGATCCAAGAAAATCCCAAAGGACTAATGATGAAGTACACAATCTGCCTCCAAAGAACTGAAGCATGCTATTTCTCACTTTCTTTCCTTCATTTTTTCTTTTATTATAGACTTCTTGAACAAAATGACTAATAATATGGAAATGTTTTGCATAATCGTACATGTATAGTCTATATCTGATTGCTTGCCATCTAAGGTGGGTGTGTGTTCATCCTTCATTGCCAAAGAAGACCATGCCATCAGAGAAATAATGACATGACTTTCACTTGACTTTGTTTTGAGTGAGGAGGACTGTGCAGATCACCAGCCTCACTTCTCCTCCAGAGCCATCTGAATCCAGTGACCAGATATTCATCAGGATGACTGGAGATGAGCCAGGATGAGGCAATTGTCCAAAGTCACACAGCTAGTGAGTGTCAATTGTCTGAGGTGACATTTGAACTCAGGTCCTCCTGACTCTTGAACTGGTGCTCAATCCACTGTACTACTTAGCTGCCCTGCTATCTAAGGTAGGGAAAGGGAAAAGACAGATAGAACTTGGAGCTCAATACTTTAAACAAAAATGTTTTTAAAAATTTTTAAACTGAGTTTAGCAAGGACTATTAGGTAATACCAAGAAAATTCAAATCTAACTACATTTATATCTAAGTCTAAATTATAAAAACATCAATCTAAATGTAACTCATTTGAAATTGAATTAATGCCCCTCTGTCTATCAAAAGCTGACAAATTTATTTGGTTATTGCTGATGAATAATCCACCTGACTTGAGACAAGTTCAAGTACAAAATTCTCACTTCCTATAAGTATTGAGCTATAGACCTAATTTGTAACTGGTTTCTTGATAAAAACCATACAAACAGGAGGAGAAAATAAAATTGAACAAATGAATCAAAGATCCAGAATTTTCTCCCCCTTTGGCAGAAGAGAAAAAAAAAATCCCTTCTTTGAAATGGAAAATTTAACTTTTATTTAGTTCAGAAGGTGACTGAGGGAATAAACTCTTGCCTATACAAGTTCCATGTTACAATTCTTCACTGTTATGCCTGGTATTCACCAACTTAAATGCTGATCACTAAAGAGCTATTTTTCGGTTTGTCCTAAGCCTGCTGAGAGCAGCTGCAAAGTGTGTTTGTAATAGCTTTGATGATTTATTGGTCACATACGCTTTAGGCGTATTTTTCTGAAGTTTAAGGCAAAAGAAAGGTGATATACATGCACACACACCAAAAAAAAAAAAGCAAGAAGAACTCAAATCCTTTTAAAGGAAAGAAGTTTCTCTCTTTCAGGACTGTATAAATGTAAAAGTCTCTTTGCTCTTAACAGTGATGGAAAAATAGTTGCACATGATCAATGCCCACCTTTATGCAGGACCACAAGAGCTTTATAACTTGTTAATGGAGGTAAAGTTCTCTAAAAGCTTAGAAATATGTTTTTTAATTACCTTTTTCATAGCATTTGATTACCTTTTCTTGGGGTCTTACAAGTATATCCTTAAAGTCACATAACCAGACATATTTTAGCTAGAGGAAGCTTGGTATACGACAAAGTATACAGGCCATAGTATCAGAAAACCTAGGTTTAGTTCCATCCAGTTTCTCTCAGTACCTACGATGTGCCAGGTACTATGTACCTATCTGTAGTCATCTTCTCAAAGTGACCATAGCTACTTTGACATTTATGAACTATGTGTCTTTAAGCAAGACCCTTAACCTCTCTGGATTTTCTCATCTATAAAATTGAGATAATAATATATTACTCACAAGGTTGGTAGGAGATAAGTGCTTTCCTTTTTCTTGTTGAGAAAATCATCTTGTTTTAGTATTTTTTTAGCCTTAAATACATGAGAGAAAGGAAACATAAACTTAAATATTGAGACTTAAATACAAAATAAGAAAAAGAAAACAGCATGCCATGTGCACAGCAAAGGTAAATGCTTTCTAAGTAGTAAAGTGCATTATCACTGGGTACTATGGGTCTCAATTTTGAGCCCTTATCTTCAGGGATTGTGCATGGTAAATGTTTAATAAGGGCTGGGGGGAAAAGGAATGTATGTACTTATAAATTTAACCTACATTATTAACACCTTCTTAAATCTAGATAATCAACAAAACAAAAAAAATCTATCCCTGATACCCTGATTTCCAAGATATAAATGCTTACACTGAAAATTTAACAATCAGCTCTCAGAAAACTGTTAGAACACCCCTGATTTATCTTCATCACAGATACATGCAGTAGTGGTAAATGGGTACTATAATGGACAGAATACTGGCCACGGAGTAGAAAGACTTGAATCTGAATCCTACCCTACTTATTAGCTGGGTGAATCTGTGCAAGTCACCGTATCTCTATCTGCTTCAGTTTCCTCAACTGTAAAATGGGGATGATAGCACTTCCCTTGAGATTGAATGTGGTGCCACACACCTGTAGTCACTTCTGGGGTAAGCTGAGGCTGATGAATCACTGGAGTGTTGGAGTTCTGAGCTGCAGTAGAGCTAACATTGATGGAGTATCTGCATTAAGCCTGCCACATCTGGAGCTTAAAGGGTTATGCTCTGTCAGACATTGGGCCAGATTGGTGTATAAAGAGAGACTTGATGTACGCTTATTTTCAGAGCATCTTAACTTTTATCTATTCTGTTTTCATTTTTACAGATCCAAATTCAATTCACTGAGAGGCAGTTTACAACAGTCATTTTGCTGCTAAATAAATTAGTAAACATGGAGATATCACCAAAAATCCACCTCAGATACATTTTGGAGTTTGGTTTCCCTACACCCTAAGCCTAAAGTAGCACATAATATAGGAGAAAACCACTGGATTTGGAGTCAGAAGACCTGGCTCCAAATTGTACCAGTATCTATGTAATTTGAGTCTCAAGATTCATGCTGAACCTCAACAGGCAGGCAATGGTTGAAATTTTATTCCTAGAGACACTCATTAAAGGTCACTTTGGTTTTGGGATCTAGAAACAAGCCGGGCTTACCCCAGGGTCCTTCGGACTCTTGATGCCCATTAATTTTGTTATCAGAACAGGAATTACTAGTGTCAATTAGGGAACAACCATTCATTACACACCTATTATGGGCTAGGTACTGTGCTAAACACTGAGGATCCAAAGGAAGGTAAAAGACAGTTCCTGCTTGCATGTATCTTGCCATCTGATGGGGAGATAACTATATACAAGCAAGATGCACAGGAGATAATTTGGAGATAATCAACAGAAGACATTAGCTTTAGGGAGACTGAGAAAGGTTTCTTAGAGAAAGTAAGATTTGAAAGGAGACATGAAGGGAGCCAGGGAAGAGGAGATGAATTGGAAAAGGGCTTCAGGTATGGTGTATCCCATGGTATCCAGGCAAGTGAAAATAGCAGAGATCATAGATGGAATGTCTACTTATAGGAACAGCAAATAGAGGACCTTGGGGAGAAGTGTGAGACAGTATGTGGAAGACCTTAAGAGTCACAGGATTTTCTATTTGATCCTGGAGGCAAAATTGCATAATAAGATCACCTTTAATTTTCTTTAATCATAGAAGTTCTTGCTTTAAAAAAAATATTATGACATTTCAGAGGTTTAACAAAATTAGCTTTTTCCTTTCTTTCTTTTTTTAACTGAATTATTTTATTTATTTCCAGTCTTCCATAATCATGTCCATATATCTTAGATTTTTCTTCCACTCCCCATCATTCCCCCCTCCCACCCCACTCTCACTACACTGAGATAGTGTACAATCTTATATAGGCTCTACATGTATATTCCTATGAAATGCATGTTGCAGAGAATTAAAATGAATGGGAGAAACCATAAAACAAAGCAAAACAAAACATAATACAAAAGAAAATGGTCTGTTTCTATCTGCGATCCAATTCCACTATTCTTTCTCTGGATGTGGAAGGAGTTTTGCCTCAAGAGTCCACTGGAAATTTTTTAAGTCTATGCATTTCAATGAAGTATTAAGTCTACCAGAAAAATTACTCACACACCATGGTTGTTGGTATGTACAAAGTTCTCCTGGTTCTGCTACTTCCAATCAGCATCAGTTCACATAAGTCTTTCTAGGCTTCTCTGAAGTCTTCCTGTCCATCATTTCTCATAGCACAATAGTATCCATTACATTCATATACCACAACTTGTTCAGCCATTCCCCAATTGATGGGCATCCTCTTGATTTCAAGTTTTTGGCCACCACAAAGAGAGCTGCTATAAATATTTTTGTACATGTGGGACTCTTTCCCATATCTATGATCTCTTTAGGATAGAGTCCCAGAAGCGATATTGCTGGGTCAAAGAATATGCACATTTTTGTAGCCTTTTGGGCATAATTCCAAATTGCTCTCCAGAATGGTTGGATCAGCTCACAGCTCCACCAACAATGAATTAGCATTCCAACTCTCCCACATCTTCTCCAACACTTATTATCTTCCTGTTTTGTCATGTTAGCCAATCTGATACGTGTGATGTGGTACCTCAGAGTTGTTTTGATTTGCATCTCTCTAATCATGGTTTTTTTCTTTCTAAAAAAATGTTTTGACATAGCATAAAAATTTGATGAACAATATGGTAGAAGCAATGAATTCTATGGTATATTTCATCCTCACATAAGTCCACTTCTCATAAACATCACTTCTTCCTGTATCCTTGGGAAAATCCATCAGTATTATAAACACAAATGATTCTGAAAGACTTAAGAACTCTGATTAATAAAATAATAAACCTTGATTCCAGAAAATAGATGAAAAGTAATACTGCTCACCTTATAACAAAAAAATGATGAACTAATATACAGAATAAGAAATGCATATTTTGTTTGACTACTTATATGATATAAGAATTTGGTCCTTTTTTCTTCATTCTTTTTTCCTTTGCTTTTTTTTCATTTTTTAAAGTAAGAAACAGAAGAAGAGTTTGAAAAGAGAAAAAATGTTGGATAACTGAAAAAAATAAAATTCTAATTTAAAAAATAATGTTTTTCTTTAAAAATAAAAAAAACCTAGTTTTTTTCTTTAGCTGGACCCCAAAGGAGATGAAGAATTATATCTTGCTCATGACCACAGTCGATAAAAAGCAGAACATACCCTGTACCCATTTAACAAGCCCTTTTACAACCTCAACATCATTGGATCTGATTCTGCCATGACTCCAGCCCCAGAAAATTACCAATTCTTGTACTTCCCCAGATAATAGTAAGCAGTATCAGCATACACTTCATAGAGCACCAAAAAACCATAGAAAAATAGCTAGATATTTCGATAGATTTATAGGGAGTCAAGATGGCAAAATAAGCTGAACTCTTTCAACATTCCCTTCTAAACAACTTTAAAATAACACATAAAATCAAACTTTAAAGTGGCATAACCAACCAGATCAAAACAAATTAGGAGATCAGAAAGGTTGAGACTGGCCAGGTGCACAGCACAGTGGTAATACCACTTGTGAGCCTTGGGGGCAATGGAAACAGCATGAACAGCAGCAGTACCAGGAGTTCTCATTACTCAGAAATGGTAAGTGAATTGAGTACCTGGTCAAAAAGAGATTCCAGGGGTCCCCTGTCCTACTGGTCTTAGATCTAGGCACAATTTGGCAACTTCATTGACCATTTACCCAGTTGCTGAGTGGAAAGAAACACATATAGACACAAGGAAGACACAAGAAGAAGTGGAGAGAAACACTTATAGACCCCACAAGACCTAATTCTAGGTCACAGATCCTGGTAGAAGAGAAATTGTGATTCCAAGAAAAAGCCTTATCTTAGGAAGCAGCAGAACACAGACCAAGAAAGCAGTTACCACACATCTTTTTGGATCACATTACCTTGAGACAGACTCAAAAGTTACACATATCCAGAAGAAGTTGTGAAAACAACAGGGTAAAAAACCCTGAATCTTAGGACAGTGACCCCCACTCCTTCAGAGGCAAGAAGAGTCCAACTCTAAAATAAAGTTCAAAGTCAAGAAAAATTCTGGAAAGTTAGAAAACAACAAAAAGAAGTACCTGCCCATAAAAATCTACTATGGTGACATGGAAGATGAGGATACAAACTCAGAAGAAGATGACATGCAAAAATCTACAAGCAAAGCCTCAAAGGAAAATGCAGATTGTTCACAAGTCCAATAAGAATTCCTTAAAAAGTTAAAGAAAGCTATTTTAAGAACACAAAGAGTTTAAATAAAATTATAGCAGCAGAGAAAAATTAGTACAAGAAATGAAACCAATGCAAGAAAATCACGCGAATAGAATTAGTAGCTTGGTAAAAGACACACACACACACGTGAAATACTGAAGAAAATACCTCCTTAAAAATTAGAATTGGGCAAGTGTAATGAGTCCCTGAGACATCAAGAAACAGTATCAAAAGATGAAAAAAAGAAAAGAAAATGTGAACTATCTCATTGGAAAACCAACTGATCAAGAAGGAAGATCAAGATAATTTTTTTTATTTTTATTTTTTTTAATGTTTTACAATCATTTCCTTAAAGTTAAGATTTTATCCCCCCCCACCCTTCTCCGACTATCCCCCTCCCTCCCCGTGACAGCATACAATTCTGTATAGGTTCTACATATACTTTCCTATTGAGCACATTTTCACTATAGTCATGCTATGTAGTCGAACTAAAATAAATGGAAGAAATCATATAACAAATCAAAACATAATACACTGAAACTCACACACACACAAACATGATCTGCTACATTCTGCAAATGACTTCCATATTTTTTTCTCTGAGTGTGGAAGGCATTTTGCCTTAGAAGACTGACATTGGGATTTTTTTTTTCCTCAGTAAGTTCTTGTGTTATTACAAAGTTCCAAGTCTACCAGAAAAAACTCTCGCACACTGTGGTCATTGCTGCACACAAAGTTCTCCTGGTTCTGCTCCTTTCGCTCATCATCAGGTCATATAAGTCCTTCCAGGCCTCCCTAGATCAAGATAATTTAAGAATTATGGGACTACCTTAAAATCGTAATGAAAACAAAGAGCCTAGAAAGAAATATGAATTGTCGTATTTCAAGAAATGATCAAATAAAACTACCCAGATATCTTAGAACCAGGGGGTAAAATAGACATTAAAGAAATCCACCAATCACCTCCTGGAAGAGATCCTAAAGCAAAAACTTCCAAAAATATTATAGTCAAATTCCACAGCTCCCAATTCAGGGAGAAAATACTGAAAGCAACAAAAAGATATAATTCAAATACTATAGACACACAGGGGACACACAATTTAACAGCTACCATGATAAAGGAGCAAAAGGGTTGGAATGTGCTATTCTGGAAAGCAAAAGAGCTAAGATTACAACCAAAAATAACCTATCCAGCAAAACTAAGTATAATCCCTATTGGGGGAAATAGATATTTAATGAAATAGAGGATTTCTGGTCATTCCTGATGAAAAGACCAGAGTTGAATAGAAAATCTGACATTTAAACAGAAGACTCAAAAGTTGTATTAAAAAAGGTAAGCACTGCAGAGAAATTATGAGGAACTTAATAAGGTTGAACTGTTTACATTCCCCAATGGGAAGATGATACATGTAACCCCCAAGAACTTTATAATCATTAGGGCAGATAGGAATCTATTTAGACAGAGGGCATGAGTGTGATTTTAGTATGTTGGAATGACCTTAAAAGAAAAAAGAGGGATATGCTGGGAGAAAGGGGGAGAGGGAGGAAAAATGGAGGGGGGAATATATCTTACATAAAAGAGGAGCACAAGGTAGAATTTTTACGATAGGTAAAATGGGGGTTGGGGAGGAAGTGGACAACACACAAACCTCACTGTTATTTGTACTATTTCAAAAAGGAAAGAATAAGTGTGTATACATATGCATATATACACACATACATACACACACACAAGCACACACATAATACATTTTACACAACAGAAAAGTAAGGCAGGGAAGGAGCAGAGAAGGGTGGGAGATGATTAAGGGAGGCAATGGTCAGAAGCAAAAGAGAATTTTGTGGAGGGACTAGATAAAAAAGAGAGAAGGATAAACAGATGAAAATAGGATAAAGGAGTATGAACAGTTGATAATTGTAACTGTGAATGTGAATGGTCTGAACTAATCCATAAAATAGAAACAGAGAGCAGAATGGATTAGAAACTGTATTACTTACATGTAAAAATATATTACTTACATGTAAATATATTACTTACATGTAAAAAAGTACTTGAAACAAACATACACACAAAGTTAAAATAAGAGACTGAAGAAAACTCTATTATGCTTCAGTTGAAGTAAAGTCATGGGTAGTGATCATGATCTCAGATAAAACAAAAAGAGAAAAAAAGAGATCTAATTAAAAGGGATTATCAGGGAAACTACATTCTGCTAAAAGGTACCATAGACAATGAAGCAATATGAATACTAAACATATGTGCACAAATGGCATAGAATCTAAATTATTAAAAGAAAAGTTCAATGAGTTACAGAAGGTAATACCCAATAAAACTATATTGTGATGGGGATAAACTTGAAGTTTTCCCAGTAACATCAGGGGTGAGGCAAGGATGTCCATTATCACCATTATTATTCAATATTGTACTAGAAATGCTTGCTCTAGAAATAAGACAAGAAAAAGAAATTGAAGGAATGAGGATAGGCAACAAGGAAACAAAACTATCACTCAGCAGACAATATGATTGTATACTTAGAAAATCATAGGGAATCAATTTAAAAAGTAGTTGAAACAACAACTTTAACAAAGTTGTAGGATATAATCCACATTAATCATCATGATTTCTATATAGTACTAACAAAACCAAGCACAAAAAGACAAAAAAATCCATTTAAAGTAACTGCAGACAATATAAAATACTTGGGAGTCTGTCTCTCAAGACAAATCCATGAACTATATGACTATAATTACAAATCATTTTCATGCAAATAAAGACAGATCTAAACAACTGCAGAAATATTCCTTGCTTGTGGGTAGGTCAAGCCAATGTAATAAAAATGCCAGTTCTATGTAAATTAATTTACTTATTCAGTTCCATACCTATCAAACTACGAAAAAAATTATTTTATAGAGCTCGAAAAAATAGTAACAAAATTCCTCTGAAAGAGCAAAAGGTCAAGAATATCAAGGAAATCAACCAGAAAAAAATACAAAGGAAGGTGGCCTAACAATATCAGTCTTCAAATGGCAATCATCACAAGTATCTGGCACTGAATGAGAAATAAAGTAGTTGATCAGTGGAATATATTAGGTACACAGTATACTGAAGCAAATGACCATAGTAATCTAGTGTTTGATAAACCCAAAGATCCACACTTTGAGGACAAGAACTCACTATTCAACAAAACTCCTGCAAAAATTGGAAAGTGATCTGGCAGAAATGAGGCATAGACCAACATTTCACACTGTATACCAAGATAAGGTTAAAATCAAGACATCAAGAGTGATAGCATAAGCAAATTAGGATGGGAAAAATTACTTTGTTGTATCTATGGATAAGGGAAGAGTGTGAGATCAGAAAAACCTGGGAATACTTATATGAACTAATGCAAAATGAAGCAAGCAGAACCAGGAGAACAATAAACATAGTAGCAGCGATATTGTAACAATAAACAATTGTGAAAGACTTAGCTACTGGGATCAAGACAATGATTCATGATCATTCCAAAGGACTGATGATGAAAAATGCTATCCACCTCCAGGAGAACTAATGAATTCTAAATATATATTGGAGCATTTTTTCCACTTTATTTTTCTTGGATGTTTTTTGTTTTGCCATATAATTAATATCAAATATGTTTTCCATGGTTTCATATGTGTAATGTGCATCGTATACTTGCCTTCTCAATGGATGAGACAGGGACAGAGGAAGTGACAGAATTTGAAACTAAAAATGTTAAAATGAATGTTAAACTATAAAAAGAACCTTAAAATTCAAAATAGATTGATATATGATACATACATATGTAGGTAGATAGACAGACAGACAGATAGATAGATATGCAGAGTCAAGGACACGAAAACCAGAAAAAATCTCATATAGTAGCTACAACAGTGTAGTCAGAAAAAACAGTAAAATGAAAGTGAATGCAAGAAAACTACAATGACCAAGTCCCTGGTAAGAAATACATATATAAGAAAATATACCGCCATCATTTAGTTGGACAAATGGAGGACTAGAGATGAGCATACATCTATCGCTTATGCTGTTGGACTGGAGTGATGTGTTTTTGTTTGTTCAAAAAAAGCTTTCTAAGTTTAGAAGAAGGGACATATTTGGAAGTAAATGTGACACAAAAACAAAAGTCATCCATAAATCTTTAAAATAAATCTATAGCAACAGCGAATCCTGTAGTACATGGGCATTGGGAGTTTGTGCAAAACATTGTCTAAAAATAATTGACATTCACAAGTACAGTAAGATTTACAAAGCATTTCATAATCATGAACTCATCTGATGTTCACAATTGCCCTTAGGTATAGGATTATTATTCCTTTTTTAAGATATTTAGCAAAGCTAATAAACCCAAATCTCTCCTGGTTGTACTTAGCTTATAGCCAGCCAAAATCCAGCATCCTTCTCACTACACCATTTTACTTTACATAACGGCCTAATGAAAAACTGGGACCAAGTAGCCAATATGAGAGAGAGAGAGAGAGAGAGAGAGAGAGAGAGAGAGAGAGAGAGAGAGAGAGAGAGAGACCAAGCAGACAATATGCTAAAGAAATGTTTTCTGTGTAGACAGTGAAATTGCTCCCAGTTAAGCTGAGCTATGGAGCATGGTCTCTCTTACTTAATGGCCTGAT